>OMKY01251632.1:1360-12270 GCA_900302395.1 Bregmaceros cantori | reverse complement strand
GATTATCACAATAGTTGTTAGTTGCAGCTCTACGGTCAGCACGGTGGCGCAGTGGTTAGCATTGCTGCCTCACAGCTAGAAGGTCCTGGGTTCGAATCCCAACCCGGACAGCTCCTTTCTGTGTGGAGTTTACATGTTCTCCCCGTGTCTGCGTGGGTTTCCTCCGGGCACTCCGGTTTCCCCCACCACCAAAAACATGTTCCCCTGGCCAAGGCATTGGCTCGGAATCTGGAGTTGGCCCCCGGGCGCTGCGCACGCGGCTGCCCACCGCTCCTCAGGGATGGGTTAAATGCGGAGGATGAATTTCACTGTATCTGTGACGAAAAAGCCATGTTTTGCTGTGTGGCGGCCTGCAGATACATGTGGGGTACCAGCGTCAAGCGGAAGCTGCATGACCGACAGGATGGCACAGAAGAGGAGGAGGAGAGGGAGACGGAGACGGCGGTGGGGGCTCTGGTCGGGGCCAGCGCAGCCTCGTCCCGCGTGTCTCGGGCGTCGTACGCCCTGCAGCGACAGACGGTGCTCAACATCTCGCTGGTGAAGCTTTACCGGCCCGTGGTGGGAGGCCGCGGCGACCCGGGCCTGCAGCGGCGCATCCTCATCAGCAACGTCATCCGCCGCATCCACGATGACCTGTACCGGGAATGTGGAGCAGCTAGAGGTGAATTTAACAAGGAGATGAAGTGATGTGTTAGCAGGCTGTTGGTAAAAGTTATTGCTAAGTACGGCTGGAATTAATCCAGCTATAACTTGAACCTTTTCTCTCAACAGACAAGGGGAGTATAAGATACAAGCACACACACCAACTCCCATGTCAAGCAGTAAATCTCCGTTTATTTCACAGAACTCATCTTCGATCAACAGAGAGAGAGAGACTCTCAACCAATCAGAATAGAGCATAGGACTGTGGGTAATACATTTTGTCCAATCACATCAACTGTAGAAAATGGAGCAACATGGAGTGAGTGAGAGAGTCCTGATCTCGCGATAACAACATTTTTTGTTCTTACCGGAAACGTTATAATTCTGTTTCTGTTCGTAACAAACCGAATAAGAAAAAACATAGGTTTAAAGCCCTGATTCAAGTCACAAATTAACATGCTGTAATTTTAGCTGCAGAATCTGATTTTAAATTAGCAAAATATGCTTATAATATATATATGCTGCAAGAGTGTTCTGTAATCACTAAAGCAAAACATTGATCATTAATTGTATGTCAATAGCGCTGTTGCGCGGTGATGTCACAGCTTGGCGGCAGCAGCTTGGTAGTATCATCGCGGTCAGATGAACATACAAAGTCCTAGTGCGAGCTAGAGTCAGCTATATATCGGCCGATATCAGGCATTTTTCCACATCGGTGCTGTATCGGTATCAGTGAATTTCCCTGCCGAAACGGAGGAATCTGCAATACAATAAATTCTTAACTGTGCATTACATGCACAGTTAAGAATTTCCATTTTTTAGTAATTTTCCCTCCAACTGTCGCTTACCCCTAAACAGAGACTGTTCTGTTCTAAACGACAATGCCATGGAAATGACTACTATGACTTTATAAAACCTCTTCCCAACCCTGTAACAAGCTGGTTGACAACTGACAGCACTTTTTTGTTTCAGGTTTTTTTTTTTTTACAGAACTCAATATATCGGTTGCATCGGTCTGGAATCGGTTGCATCGGTCTGGAATCGGTTGCATCGGTCTGGTATCGGTCTACCAGGGAAAAATCGGTTTTCAGTATCGAGCCAAAAATCTCATATCGGTCAGTCACTAGTGTAAGTGATGTTTTTAGCCGCGTTGGTTTGTCCCCTCGATAACTGAAAAAGTTGTGCACGAATCTGGATGAAAATTTTCAGAACTGAACAAAAGAAAGAAGTGATTAAATTGTGGTTAAAATGGTGCATTTCTGTAGACTATAAGTAACAATCCTACTTAAATCACCAACTTGATGATAGATCGCTCTGCGCTTACGACGGTCACGTGACTAGACTTCCGGCTCCAGGGGCCGCTGGGAAATGTAGTTGGCATGTTCGTCGGTGGCGTCAATTGCGCTCCTCTATGAACACTTGAACAGCATAGATAATGGGTTGCCAACTTGCCACGCATACTGCTAGCCAGGGCTTGAAAACGGAAATTATTTTTTAAAAGTTCCGTTCCGAACGGTTTAGGCACGCCTATGTTTAACGTTTTCGTTCTCGGAACCGGTCCGCCACCAAAATATCGGTCCTGAACCTGTTCGGAATGCAAAAATTGTGTTCGTTCTTAAAATTCCTTAAATTGTGCAATATTACGTTTAGATATAGTTTTACAAATATTTGGTGGACCTTCAAAATTCTGTGTAACTGTATTAACGCCATTACATTCACTTCCTCGTAAGTCCACAAGATGGAGCCCCAGATGCATGGGGCTTGACGACTGACAGTGAAAGTTGGGTGGATGCACAACTGGAAATAGTCTCCCAGACATAGGATATGTTCGAATATATAGAGAACAGAAAAAAACGTTTTTTGTAGATTTCATAATGTTCCGTTTCTGTTCCGGAACAGTTGAAGAAATCTTTTTTCGTTTCCGTTCCTCATAAAATTCCGCAAAATTCCGTTAGTTTCCAGTTTTCGTTTTTTGAACCGGTTCGGAGCCCTGCTGCTAGCACTTAAAGTACTAATTTTTGGAACAATGTTTCAGGCGTTGCTCTGTATGCATTTCACTCGTGTCATTAGCCAATCATCAAGGGAACAAACGCGCCATGTTAGAAGACTGAATTCCTACTTGTCGCTCTCCTTCTGTTTCTGCATCACTGCACAGAGTCTTGGTCCCCTCTGTAACACTACTTCTTTATTCTACTTTTCTTCCATCACCCCCTTTCTGTGTGACTAGGGGGAGAGCTGGAGGGAGAGAGAGAGAGAGAGGGAGGGGCAACGAACTGACAAAAGAGATTATTGTGGCGACCCAAAACTATGTAACCCTGGTAAACACAAAAATGATGAATACGCTGAAGATGGGCATTATGTTATCGTAACTTATGTGTCAGATTATGACACAGTGTGTTCTCACCAATCGTGTCATCACCTTCCAACGGACATAAGATCAGAATCAGAATACTTTTATTCCCAGCCATGCATAAACTGGCTCGCCAGGCTAAACACTGTGGCGTTTTAAGATTGTGTCTCTGGCAATTGACTGATGGAGCTAAGAAGTGTCTTTTTTTCCCCCCACCTCCCACCTCTAGATGCGGCTCGTGCAGCACTCTTGCTGGCCGTGCCAGCAGTGGAGGATGGTGGCGACACAGTGGATGATGGGAACTTTCTAACCACCCAGTCCTCGGCAGCATCGCCTCCACCACCTGGGACCCCTCCGGTCTCCTCACCTGCCTTTGGCCTCCCAGGTCTGGAGGCCTGCTTGACTCCCGCCTCACTTCTAGAGGACGATTTCTTTGCCTTTCCTCCCCCACCAGCCCCGTCCGCCCCCCACCATCATATGCTGCGAGTGACTCTGCCCTCAGCGCCCAAAGACAGTTTCTCAACAGCGCTGGATGAGATAGAGGAGCTGGACTCCTCTATCTCAGGCATCGAGTCCACACCTCGTGCTCCTGCCCTCCCTTCCATCTCCGCTCCGCTGCCGGTTGCGGGACTCTCGATTGCCGCCGTCTCTGAGCAGCCCCAGCCAGGGCTCGCACCACGCACCCCAGACGGCGAGGGTGGCGGAGACGTGGACATGGAACCTGTGAGTTCCGCGGAGGAGCAGGAGGTCACTGAGGAGGACGTGGAAGAGAGTAAACTGGCACAGTACCATCCCTCCCCTGTAGTCGCTCCTCAGCCCCCGCCCATGGTGCCTAGTCCCGGGGGCTTCCTGACTGACTTCGCGCTGGACGACGTGCTGTTCACAGACATCGACACCTCCATGTACGACTTTGGACCGTGCGCGCCTCAGTTGGTCGGCGGCGGCGGAACCGGCGGGAACGCGCTGGCGTCTGGCCCCACGAAGGGGGTGATAGCAGACTCTGACCTTGTGGTTCGAGCCATGTCGACCCATCAGAACCAACCCTTCCGCATGGATCTGGCCGAACTGGACCACATCATGGAAGTCCTAGTGGGCTCGTGAATGGGTTTTTACTGGTGGGGATTGGGCATTTGTCTTAAACTAGAGCTGCAACTATCACTTCCATTATGGACAGTTGAGGTTTGGCATCAATTTATTTTTCATCGAAGAAACCTGAAGATGTGTATATTTCATTCTATTCAACTGGCAAATACATAATGCTTCTTAAAAAAATGTTAAAGATTAATTGATTAATTAATCACAAACGATTTGATTCACAAAATTTGTTTGCAGCCCTATGTTGAACGCAAGTGTCAAAGTGTTACAAGTCAGCTTAACATGAGTCCACCTGTGTTTTTTATTTATCCACTGGACACGCTAAGCACGCAGAAATACTACTACTAACCCGGCTTCTTCAGATTGTGCTTTTTTTA
This sequence comes from Bregmaceros cantori, assembly GCA_900302395.1. Taxonomy (NCBI): domain Eukaryota; kingdom Metazoa; phylum Chordata; class Actinopteri; order Gadiformes; family Bregmacerotidae; genus Bregmaceros; species Bregmaceros cantori. The sequence goes on along the minus strand of OMKY01251632.1, from coordinate 7,806 downwards.
AATTTTTGTTGAAAAAGCCAAGCTAAAATAATGTCAGCGAACAGTTTGGTTCCACCTGTGTACTGTGAGCAGAGGTCTTTTCTTATAAACAAGACTTTTGATTAGGAAAGCAAGCAAGACTTGGGTGCGCATCTCCTCCAGTGTCAGGCTTCATGGGTTGTGTGACTAAGGGCAAGAGAAACGTATTTACCTGAAACGAATTCAAATCTAACTGGAGTTCAAACGTTGTTTCTTTCTTCAAACAGAAGAAAGAAACAACACCTGATCATTAGTGGAGTAAAAAATAAGTTCATTGCACTTCCTAACAGGTTTCTGGCTAAGCGTGAGCTTGAGGGAAGGGCTTTACCGGGTTTACCTTCGAAAACGCCATCAACGGCCTCCAGCCCTCCAACGAACGAAATAATCCAAGTCTTCATGAATTGTCATATTTTTGTTGGAAATAATCACACCACCACAATCACTGAGAGCCATTTGGAGCAAGCTTCAAAACCTAAATTATTAGGCCCCACTATGCACTAGCCTTGTTGATAAAATATTTTTCTATTTCAGAGTTACCTCTTTTGTGGTTAAATATTGAATTATATCCGGAGCATCGATTTTTATTCTCTGGACTGTGTCCCGTTCCTGGTGCTGATGAGTGTCTAACTTCAGCGTTGGAAGTGACCACCACAGGTTTCACACTAAGCATCCCTCCCTGCTAAGGAGAGATGCCAGAGATGCATCCAAACGCAGGCTGCATTCAGGTTGACGACTAGCATAACCTTTTTCCCTATGCAACAGTTGTACATAGGGCGCGTACAGTGTTTGTGAACATGTTTATAGAGCCACCCTGTGGATAGAAGTCAAACTATCAAGCTGATGTAGCTCGTGGGAGATACCACCTTGTTGCTAATCCGAGATGCCACCTGAAACCACCTCCACAGACCAAATCTGGGCCCGATGCAGGCTGTACCAAGACTCCAGCCTGTTTGAAAAAAACCGCTTCATGTTAGTTTCAGTCGCTTGATTCATGTCTCAATTTGAGAGAAGAGATAATTTATTTTTGTGAAGAGCGGGATATAAATCATTACAGCATTTTAGCAGGATCTAAGTGGCAATGAAGAGCTTTGATACAGACTCATGCTTGAATAATGGGAATAGTTTATATGCAATCGTGTATATACAAAGATCATTTATAGCTTTCATTGTCTATTCGAATCTAGCCGTTGACAGAAAACTGTAGCTGGTAACATCTGCCATTGGACAGAACAAAAGCCAAATGGACATCACACAGTTACCGTTACCTTAAGTATCGCAAGGTGACAGTAATGAGTGCTGCTGTGTTTTGTGAGGGACAAATACATTTACGACTAGGGCATCGTAAGGATTTGCTTTCACGCTTTTTCCAAGTTATCAAGGCCTGAGACTATAGGACGGTGCAGCGTGCAGCAATGGTGCATTTAAATGCCTTGCGTTCAAATCCATTATCACCGATGTGTCATGATGGAAAAACCCTCACTTTCAATAGCACAAACATTGGTAGAAAAAGTCTTATTCATGCTCATAAAGCATTTATAACACTTAAATATTTAACAAATTATGAACAAAAGTTTAACATGTGTTTGCAAATCTTACTATTTACGCAACATATGTCAAACATTTGTTATTGTTTTGTTCATAAGTAAGTTCATAAATATTTATAAATGCTTTATTACAATATATGTTAAACATTTAGAAAATATTAATGAAATATATGTCAAACATTTGTTAATGTTTTGTTCAGAATCAGTATTATCAATATTTATAAATGCTTTATCAGGATATTTACACAATATATGTGAAACATTTACAAAATATTTATGCAATATATGTTAAACATTTGCAAACATGTGTTAACATTTTGTTCAACATTCATCAAGTATGATAAATGCTTTATGAGCATGAATGAGGGACTGTTATTCTCAAGTGGTATCTAAAATGTCTCACAGGACACACTGTGCAATAGGCGTGTGCCTATCAACAAGCTGATACAAATAGTAGAGAGCTATATGTTCTGTTATCATCTTTTAACACGTTTCAATCTACTGGTTTTGTTTTAATGGAACGGCTCTGGGTAGAGATTGCGAACAGACCAAAATCGTGGCACGTTGGGTTTCATGCTTTAAAAGAGATCTATGTCCTAGATACATTGCTGCAAGTGTTACAACTGTGCACAGCAAGGATGTCATTTATGAAATGTGTACTTCTATACATTTGGCTTATAATGGACATGCTGCACCAACAAAAGAAGAATCTCTTCTTTCTGGTTTAAAGTAGGTTTATAATATCCCAGTACCTCCCTGAGCGTTACGGACTGACAACGATTTTTGCCCATGCACCACATTTCCACACCCTCTAACTTTGCAGTAGGGTTGGGAGCGATTACTTACTTGGATTACATTTGAGAAATACTTTACTTCTACTAAATAACTTTCTATACAACATAATCAGAATTCATCCTGCAATAAATAAATACTCAATTATTTACTGTCTAATTTTATTACAATCCAGAGGTAATCAGATATATGATTACTTTTGGATTACTTAAAAATAGTTTTAATCAAATAATTGATTTGAACCAATAAATGTATGTGTTCCAAATGTTTTTAATTTATTAAATTCAGAGTGGTTCCTGGCTATATTATACACCTGCAATGTATGGCAAGTTATTTGGTATGGATACAACATTTCTAATCCGAAAGCAACCCCTCCGAACCCTGCCTAGCAGGGTAAAAAAACAAATACATGTTAAAAAAAAGAAGTTAATGATTAACAATCATTGAAGCCAATTTTGAGAGCCTAGTACAAAAGGGGGCATGTGGACACATCGGTATGCACAGTGGTGTAGCGTGGATTTTCAAAGGGGTACGCGATTTGTGATGTCATCGATTTCGTTTTTTTCTTTTTTTGTTCTCCACATTTCTTCCGTCTGCTCTTCTTTTCATGAACACATCTTATGAACACCAACAATTTATTGAAACCTAAACGCGAGTACATAACTTTCTCTCTTCACCTGTTGGGGCCGCTGTTGCGCGACAGTATATAAGTTAGTAGGGTTTTAATGCAAATTCCCTCTACTGGGGATTCTATTAACATACACCACTGACTGGCAGGTTTTTTTTTTAATTTTTTTTAATCTTGGCAGAAGTGAGTGGACGGCATACACTCGTGTACCACGCGCACAACACCCAAGGCTATGCACAAACGTGTGGCCTCCAGAATTGCAAATCAGGCTTGCCTATCAAGGTGATTGTGTGTGAGGGATATAACGATCTCCGTAACACAAAGAGAATGTAATGTGATGAATTAATATCTTCGCTGCGATGTTCTGTAGGATAGTCCATTATGAAGTCTTTTGAGTCTCGTAGCGCAGCGATTATGTCATCGGGTGATGTCCAATTATAGGTGTGTTATGTAATATTTTAATGTCTATTTATGATTTTGTTTAAGTTCGACCGTATGTGTGCGTGTTATAGCTTATGGTTCTATGGTCTCAGCTAACTACAACTTTTAGTTTTAGTTTTATTTTAATTTCTGCTTAATAAATATTCCCGTTAAATATTTATACAATGCTCTGCAATTATCATATTTATCAAAGGGATTTTTGTGTGAAAATGCAAAGAAAGTCACATTATTGTGACGTTCATATGTTGAGTTTTTTTTCCAAGCCAACATTGCAATTTGTAATAATACTGTAGCATGGACTTTCTATTGAAATATTGGATAATAACATTTAAGATATTGTTACATCTAATGTCTATTTTATTTTTTTTATTTATGGCAGTACATTTACTACTGGAGGATTTGTTCACCATGCCGACAAAATCCACTACAAAATTGTTCATTTTAGTTTTAAATAGTTCTTCTTTTTTTTTGCACCGTTCAAATGCAAGTCCATTTTAGTTCTCACGACTGGACTTGAGTGTTCTTTCCGAATCCACTGGTGGGCTCTGTGGAACCAAATCTGTGCACTGAGCATCACAGAGCAAGAAGCACTGCGTGAATCCATTACCACGAGCACATGGCCATTAGGGGCGGTTCGCTCTATTGCATCTATCGCGTGGTAATGTTGCAGCAATCATGTGTCACAAAATGTGCTTGGGTGTCCACCGCGTTCGCAGATTCACGCCAATGTGCAGTAGCGATACCAAAAGTAGGGACAGCGATTAGCCGATTAATTGATCGATTATGAAGTTAGTCGACAACTAATGCAGTAATCGATTAATCGCCAAGGATTTAAATGAACGTTATTGTCCAGTAAAAAAACAAAATTAGCATAATTAAACTTTTTGAATGAGTTTGTGTTAATTGTTGTCCATTTGTTTGCTAATGTGAACCCAGAATTGACTACATTTCAAGTTGACAAGATTCATTCATGTGTCCCTGAGAATATCTTGGGGATCTTTTTAAAGGGAAAATATCTAACCAATTAACTGACTAATCGTTTCAGTCATTGGCAACTAATCAACTATTAAAATATCGTTAGTTGCAGCCCTAAGCAAAATAATATAATATCGTTTTAGCTTCAGTTAAAATCTCCTGCAGTTGAGGCGACCCCAAATTGTGGCAGTGTCCATAGCACTTGATCAACTCAGAAGTCCTAGACGGAAAACTCATTAGTTCATTTTTAAAAAAAGTCCTCTACACCAAGTGATGGATTAAATAATATAGGGACCCATCAAGCATCGTGTTGTATGTGTTGGCGTTTTTCTCCATGAATTGCTGATCGTGTGTCTGCGCCCTGACCTGTGGTCAGTGCCTGCTTCATCAGGTGAATGACAAAAGGCAGAAAGTTTACATTAAAAATGTATAAATTAAAACATTTATACATTTAAAAAATGTATAAATTTGCACAAGCATGTGGGTGGCCTGGGGGCTTGTGCATGTCAATTTTGAAGCAAAACGGAGCAACTAAGCGGTGCCTTCTTGGTGGGTATCGATAATGATAATAATTAGAAATTTAAAAATTCATAACCTCCCTTTAAGTTGATTGGTGTCAAAGTTTGCACAGGCAAGTGGGTAGCCTGGGGGCATGCGTCTACCGATTCCGAAGCAGATTGAAAAGTTAAAGGGGCCGTCTCAGTAATCATAATTTTAAAATAAAATATTAACAACTATACTTTACATAAGCGGATTGGTGTTAGTTTGCACAGGCCTGTGGGTGGCACTGGGGGCATGTGCCTACCAATTTTGAGGCAAATCGGATAAAGTTAAAGGTGTCCTTTTCAGCCTTCAGTCATTCCCCGTCATCAGAGCTTTAACATTCACTATTGCTCAACAAAAAAAAAAAAATTATGTCACCTTTTAAAGTACGTTGACACAACTACCTTGGATTCGCGATAAATATGCCAGCTTTTAAAAACATCTGACTTTTTTAAAAACGTTTTTTTTACACTACTGGAAACATCAACTCTGTGATCTTTGCTAAACTCTCTTAACAGCCAGGTTAATTGGAATGGAAGACGGCCATATTTAAACTGGTCACTCTTTTCTGTGGGGTCTTTGGCATTGATGATTTTATGAAAATGTTGCTTTTTATAGAAAGTGTGCCTGTGTCACACAAGAGTATGTCAAGTGAATGTTGAAATAAAAGAGTGCCTTTTATTATTATATTTGACTTCAGCAAATGCTTTTCCTTCGAAATAGCTATTACAGATCATATGAAGATATTTATTCCAGAAAACAATATTATATTTTATACCTTATTTTCGTGGCACAAAATATTGCCGTGTGTGTGCGTGTCTGCGAGTGTGCATGCACTATTAAAGTATTGCTCCTGCTTTGTCTTTTTAAGAAGGACCAATTTGTTTTCGTTTTACCAAGTCACACATGTGGAAGTGACGTCATGTTTCTGCTCGTTGCCATTTGGAATTTAAAAAAAAAGAAAAGAAAAAAAGTCATTCATCTGCTTCTGTCTGCTTGTATTTTTGTACTTGCCAACATTCAAGTTCAAGAGTTTATTTGCCGTTTCAACAAGTGATAGGAATAGGTTTTGGTTCGTACTCAACATGTACAGACAAGACAGCAGATATGGGCAGAGTAGCCATAAAAATGACTCAAGTAAAAGTATTGTTACCTCAGCAAAATATTACTCAGTAAAAAGTAGTCATCCAAATAGTTACTCAAGTAAAAGTAAACAAGTATTCCACAAAAAAGTTAACCGCAAATGGGCCTTGTTATTGACATTAAAAAGTAATCTGTTACGTTACTGATTGAAGCATGTAACAAGTTAGATTACTTTCCGTTACCGATAAAATAAAGCCCAATTAAGAATAAGATTCATTGCTGATTTACATAAATAAAATAAAATTATAATGTGTTCGTGTAGACACCGCCAAGCATCCGTCTCAATTTGTAAGCATCAGATCAGAATAATTGAAGCACTAATTGATCAGAATACATTTTGAAGCGAACTAAATGGACAATAG
>OMKY01251630.1:14761-25916 GCA_900302395.1 Bregmaceros cantori | reverse complement strand
ACAAAAAAAAACAAACGGAAAGAATGAAAAAAAATGAGTGAAAAACAAACATGTTCATTCTATCTTTGCTACACAGCTGGATGAGCCGTCTGCTCCTGTGGGTGTCCACAAAACAAGTGCATGCACACTGACACATAACAAAATACAAACACACGCGCACACACACACACACACACACACACGGACAGCAGACACATGAAAGTAGAGGTACACACACATTCAGACAAACAGATAAATGCATACGCACACACACAAACACACATTGGACAGACAGACACACACACACGTATGTATCTCGCTTTCTCTCTCTCTCTCTCTCTCTCTCTCTCTCTCTCTCTCTCTCTCTCTCTCTCTCTCTGTATATGTGTGTGTATTTTTATAGGTGGTGAACACACATTCACTGACACACAGATGCAAACAAAAACAGTGCACACACACACGCCTCCATAGACATACACAGACGGGCGCAAAAAAAGACACGCAGTCAGTCACGCACGCACACTGAGATCTACACACACTGTCACATTTGCACGCAAAGCCGAGCTCTTCCGGAAAATTAACAGCTTTGGTGCCAAGTAGTAATTGAATTACAATGCGCACACACGCGCTCACGTGCATAGGCACACACACGCAGCACTTAGAGACACACACGCACGCAAACACACTGCACAAACTCAACAGCAGCGAGACTGTGTGTGGGTGACACTGTTATCTGTTCGCACCAGTGCGGTTTAGCAACAAACAAGTAGCACTGTGTCCGTGGGAGACCTCGGATGCTTTTTGTGTGCGTTATCACGCCGAGCGTTAAAAACCTCCCTGGCTTTGGTATGGGTAGCGCTCTCTGCCCGACGTGAAACAAATCCAATCGCCATCATCTGGTATTGTCGGAGGAAAAAGAGATGGAAAAAGTAGCACAGACACATGTGGCACACGCGACCGCGCAACGCAGTCGAACTCGTGGCCGGCGATGCAATGTGTTGTTCGTCGCCAAGAGACTGATCATTCATTTCAACTGTTTCACTGCCAGGTGCAAGGCTTGTGTACGTAAAGCCATGCTCAACTAGGAGAAAGGCAATCATTTCTCACTAAATACCTCACAATCTTATCACAAAGTTTTGAGCACCAAAATTGGTCCTCATGGAAAAAAATGAACAATTTTGCCTTGCAATTTAGACATAATTATACCAAATGGACATGGCAAGGAAAGAGCTAATACAATAATCTTTTAAAAAATATCCATGTTCTTGTAAGAAAGGTTTCTACATCAATACCTGGCATTGAAATGGCTGCTAGTGAAAGAAGTAGGTGCAAATATTATTTTAGGATATTATACAATTGGACATTCCAAAACATTAAAGATTAATCATATAGATCATATAAAGGTGAAATATCATCAATGGAACATATGGCAGGGTGTAACAAAATAAACACAATAGGAAAAATGTCAAAATTCAATTTCAACTTGGTGTCATTATCCCTTGTTAGACATTTGTTTGTCCAAATATTGATCCAAAGAGAAAACATGTTGCTTGACCTTCATGTCGTGCTATTCTGTGTGCAATTATTGACACGATTGACATTTTCATTTGAAAAAAGTTTTTCTCCTAGTTTACCATAATGTAATTCCCTGTAATCCCAAATCAACCGCAATGTAGAGTGAATTCAAAAGCCAACATCTCAATATATTGAAGCACACTCAGTGGAGGATTATATTTATGTTTTACCTTAACATTACTATCATCAATGAATACATTTGTTGTTTCAATATCAACCAGGCCAGGCCAGGATCGATTTTAAAATTCTTTTACTAGTTTTTAAATCTGTTAACAACCTTGGGCCCTCATATTTATCTGACTTGCTTTCACCATATCGGCCCCTCCGGACCCTGAGGTCCTCTGGTACCGGCCTTTTAACCATTCCACGAGTTAGTTATTTTTTTTGGCCCAAGCACCATTTTTCTGACGCGAACTCAAGGCGCTGCATGTGCACAGTCAGACAACTGTAAATATGCTGAATGCAGCTGCAGCCTAATTGAATGTGCCACAGGGCCAGCACATCAATATTTATTCTGAAGGGGTGCGTTTGAAGTGTTTGAGGCCATGTCTCCGGAGTGAACATTTTCCTCTTGACGACTCTAGATCCACAACGCTGGAGATACAGCTGTCATGCGAGAGGCATAGATCCGCCACAGATAGATCCGTGGCACTCCGGATTAGTGTTGATAACGGCAGCCGGAGGAAGCGAGGCGAATGATCCGGGGCGCTGTGAAGCGCGGCCGTGCCCATCGCTCTGCACACCGCAGTCAGCGGTGATGTGTCGTGGCATCTGTTTGTCTCCCTTGAGGCGGCGTGGTGTGTTAATTACATAACGCGCCCCATGTGCCACGTGGCACACAGCATGCATATTCATACTGTGACTGAACCACTGGACTGGCTTATATAATAGACTAATAACATTAATGCTTCGTGATGTCCTTATCTGTGTGTATGTGTGTGTGTGTGTGTATTCATGTGTGTTTGCGTGTGTTTTTGCAGCGGAAATAGACTATTTTCCCTTGTTATTTTCATCCTGTCGGGGACACTCGTCATGGATTGAATTATTTATTGCTACAAATTACAACATGCTTTGACTCGTGGAGGTGTGTGGAGAGATGGGGGTGCACTCTCTCAACCTGAATGGCCAATCCCAAGGCTATTCAATTAGAAATCCAACTGGGTTGAAATGTATAATCACAAACAGCCACCGGGGCCACACATGCATTGGCATATTATCAGTGACTTAGACGCATTTCAAACCCACAAAAACTAATGCAATGAAGAACATTCAATGTGTTTTTATGTTTGGGTTGAGGTATTTCATGTGTGTTTTTTTGCTTGTTTGTGGTGGATACAACTGATGTTTTCTGTCCTCAAAATCCTCAATACAGGAGGGCATAGTGTATTAATCAAGATTTTTACCTGCACCGGGGCTACGCCGCGGAAGCAGGTTAGGTTTTTGGTTGCGTTGGTTTATTTGTCACCAGGATAATTGAAAAAGTTGTGCATGGATCTGGATGAAATTTTGTAGTTGTTGGAAATGACCAATGGAAGAAGTGATTTAATTTTGGTACATTTCTGTAGCCTATAAATAACATAATCATGCTTTATCACCATCTTATTGATAGATCGCTGGGCGCTTATCGCAGTCACGTGACCAGGCGGGTCGCAGTGGCCACTTCGTAATGTAGTTGGCATGCTCGACAGTGGCGTCAATCGCAATCGAGCTACTCTACGAGCACTTGCATTGATAATGGCTTGCCACACATACTGCTAGCACTAAAAGTACTATTTTTTTTGTGCCACTATGGCGCAGGTCCTTCTAGTTAATCGTGGATTCAATACATTTTCCTTGCAGAATCCTTGCGGCACTTGCCCCCGCCGAAGCAAAGCTATTTGTTTTCACACAGTCGAATGGGTATTTCCTTGTAATAAATGTACAGCACTATACTAGAAAAACAGGATCAATGCATGTAATTGTTTTTAAATCTGGGAAAGTCATTTTCACAGTTTATTATAGAGAGCATAATGCATATCAGCCTCACAACAGGGAACCGCGGTAATGCGTTTATAGTTAGTTTGCAGCGGGTTTGTAATTTATGATACACTTTCACAGATGTAAATTTGACGTAATTGACGACACTAGCTTAGTGTCCAAGCTCGATTAAGTGTTTTTCTCTGGTGCTGCATTACTGGGTGGTTTTTAATGGCAATCATACAGCACACCGTTGCATAGATCATTACAGGTTTTAATTTTTTTATTTTATATTCCGGCATTTGTCTTTATTTTGGTGTGACAAATTATAAAGGATAATTTAAAGATCCCCGAGAGGAAGTTTTTCCATCTTTATTGGATAGGATTAGTGGGAAACTGGGTTGAACAGATCGGGGGTAGACATTGCAGACAAGTCGACGAGCGTAGTCCAACTCGCGCCACTAACATGAATGGGGTCGCGTTAGGTGCGGTGTCCATATCAACACCCATTTTAATAGAATAATAAGTATGTTGGGTTGTGCCTTTATGGTACTGGAAACACAGTATACAATAACTATCTAATCTGCAATACTGTCCATGTATTCGTCTTCGGACGTGGTACTAATCTCAATATCTTTTCAGTCTTGATCCACCGGGCCAGAACCAGGTTCCGGTGGACAGTCCTTGAGATCAGGCTGAACTAAGACTTTGGGACCGCGTCCACCGGGGATCAGGTGATCCTTTAAATAGAGGTGTCTGACGAGCAGGAACGAGACACAGCTGCGGCCACTGGGCAATCCGCCAACAACGCTCCTCCCCACGCTCCTGATGTGCGGTTCGTGGCCAATGAGCTCCTTCTAACACTCCCGGTCCGCCGACCCGTAACATGGGGATGATTAACTGCCCATTAATCACTCATTTAATTTGTCTCACTTGTTGTCCAACTGATGATATTGGATTTTTTCCAAACAATAGGAGTGCATGGGGCATTTCAATGAATTCATTCAAAGGGCTGGCTGTAGCTCAGTTGGGTGCGTCGCCGCTCCAACGACGGAACGGTTGAAAACCGAATGGTTGGTGGTTTGAATCCCAGCTCTGACAATGTCGATGCCATTGTATTCTGGGGCAAGACACCAAGAACACCAAATTTCTCCCAAAGGAGCATGTTTTGCCACTTCATGGCAGTGTCCATCCGATTGAGATTACTAGAGCATTCAAAATCAAGTTTCAAAAGAACAATAATCATTGAAGTGCGTAAATTATCACAACTATGTGTGCTAGTGGGCAATAAGCTTGAGAGCTGATGATCAAAACCTCTCCTCCGAGCCAACGAGGACATGCGATGCCAGGAATATGTGAGCAACTAACAGCCAATCGTTTTGGGAAAAGTCCATGGTCTCAGTCGTACATGTTGCATATACCATAATGAAAAGTAGACATAACATACTGCACCCAGCTCAAAAAGGTATCAAGGCTGTTCTCTGGGAATATGCCCGACAACATGGAAAAAGGCGAGAAGAATTCATTAGTGATGTGATGCCGGTCGGTGCATTTATTTATTTATTTATTTTACCTGCACCCACTCGACCAATTATGAAAGCCAAGCGAGTGTGGTGTGCTTTTCCGATGAAAAATGTCTCTCTGCCTCATTTACAGGCCACAGAGCGGGCAAGTACAATACGACATGACATGACAACAATAGTTTACACCTTGAGTGTACTTGAACACTTTGAGTGGCAAATATTTTGAAAAAAATTTGCGATGATGTTTGATGGTGCACCCAATATTCCATACAGGTTCTATCCAAACTTAACCGTGTGTAATATTAAGATGAGGATATATCCCTTGCCATTCAGAGGGTTAAAGATGGTAAAATGAATATGAATATGAATGCATATGAAGGCTATCGGTTCATAATGGACTGGTTATTAATTGGTGTGCACATCCATTAAGTTATTTAATTTCACATTTGTTTGCTTTCTTATACAAATAGTAGCTCATATTCAGCTAGAAATAAAGTAAGGTTATTCTTTGACGAGTTATGAGAGCCACTGCTGCCATATGCTTCCGTTTATGTTCACGTTTCTGACGTTTGTGTGCCTATGTTCATGTTCTGATGTGGCTCTTTGCTGTAACATAGGTCAGATATGTGGCTCTTGATCTTCAACTGGTTGGTCACCCCTGGGCTAGAGAGTTCTGAGTTCTATTTCCCCTACGGACAGCTTTGCTGCAGTCCACTTTCCACACCATTAACCCATTTCTGATTCAATCATTTTTTCACACCCTTTTGAAATCAGTGAGAATTGCAAGCAGCCGAGATCAAGCTTCAGCCCCATCGACACCTATGGTCATGGCATTTGGGTAGTGATTGAAATAATGAGCCCAGTCACACAGGGTTCCTAAGGAAACCTTTTCCTTAGGGAGAGGCTGAGAAGTCCAGTTATTCACAAGGGGCTCAAATAAGATCCACTGCTCTTTCACATTGAGAAAAGCAAAGGGATAGACCACTGAAAAACATTGCCAGTTGCAATGTTTTGCAACTGTGCACGTGTCCAAGCACTCGTGGACGTTCTGATGTTGATTCCCCATTGCAATCAACTAGTTGGAGTGACTCAAGTAGCTTGTGTCATTCGCTCGCTAACCCACTTTGTCGGCACTGGGCAGCCTGACAGCAAAAGGTGTACCCGTGGAAGACTGAAGACGTTCTTCTGCACTGTTAATGTATTAAACCGGAGTTGTGGATTAATCTACTGAGCATTTGAAGCATGGTTCATATCACCTTGAAACATCATTGAAAATGTGTTGTCATGAAATTGGTTGGGATATGGGCTAAAAAGTAAACTTCCCAAATCAGCACGCTATATGACAATATTTCCCACTCATATGAGCACACTCAACTTCTTCTGAACGGCGAGGCAAAGAGCCAAACAGCTAAAAAAAAGCACTTCCAAGAATAAAACAGCAGTAGCAATACCAGCAAATGGTACACACAGTTAGAAGCCATCCGGGGAAATCAGCCTGCATATCCATGCACTGCGACACGCAACTGGGCTCTCGGAGCACCGCCACCCGCCACCCTTGCCATCTCTAAAAGTGGAAGACAGCATCGCCGGAGGCCGGGCATCTGTCAACAGGTCGGTAATTGCAATGTTGTATAGACACAGGCACGTCGTCTGATTGTCAAACACCTATATTGCCCATGTGTTTATAGAGGGCGTCATCCACGCCTCAAGAGTGTTGCTGACGCTCACAGACTTTGACACGGTGTCAGCTTATTTATCACACAAAGTTTTTCAGTATTTATTGTTGACCCAGCTCCAGGAATTACGTAACAGTATTGTTAAGTTTGGATTCTGTGACATGTGTTTCAGAGCAGGTGGGCAAACAAGAATCTATCTAAAAGTCCTAGCCGCCATGGAAGGATATCACCATGGGCCTCAAAGTAACTCACTCAATAGACGAGTTTGCCGGGTAGTTCCGGTTCTAGTCTGAACGTCGCTTCCGGGGCCATTTATTTTGCCCTGTCTTCGACTATTTTTCAACATGTCTATTCAGTGGGAGCACACACCTACCTACCATTTTATTTTATCTTTTTCAAATTTTTTTTAATTTTGGGGGGCGCAAGTGCCGTTTTTCATTCTTTATTGAGAGACAGTGACAGGATTAAATCGGAAGTTGGGATGAAGAGCCGGGGGGAGACATTGCAGAAAAGCCGGAGTAGTTGTGCGAACCTGGGGGACACGCTCTATATGCACTTGGCCACCGCCCGCCCCCCTACCGCGTTATTTTAAAATGATTGATAAAATATGCCGCACAAGCGCATGATTCAATTATCAGCGCAACCCGTTCCATTCACTCATTCAAGTTGGATTCACCAGTGGAAGCAGCCATCCCATTGGTCCAGAAGAACATGTGACCACATCGGTGAGTAACCGCAAGTCGGATTTTGACTGTATTTCATCAATGCTTATGTAAAACAGTGAGCAAAGCTGGGTGGATGATGTGAAATTTGTCACAGAGCGAGCTGTGGTAAGCGGATTTTTTTATTTATAGTTATAGTTTTTTGGGCAAAATGTAAAGCTAAATATGTTCAAATGTGCTCATGCTCATGTGCTCCTATGATCAGATAGCTTAGGTTGTGCTGAAAAAATGATACCAAACATGGTAATAGTAAACACTTGTAAATTTGTTTTATGAGGGCAAAATAAAAGTCATGCAAAACTGGCCAGAATGGCCTGGGTCTCTGAGGGTAGGCATTTAAAAAATGAGAAATTGGAGTTCATGGAGTTTATGCATTGAAATCATATTATATACCAGGAAGTTAAAGATGCAGTAGCTGCGATTTGTAGTGGTTGGTTATGCCTGCAACTTTGCAGCTGCAGCTTCTGATTAAATTAAATATGTACCTATTGTATTGGGAGAGTGGAGGGGTGCTGTGAAGGGGATGTTGAAGGTTTTTTGGATTTTAGAATGGCCAGGAACATGGAAGAACACAATGAAAATATACTATTTCTCAGCACCAGTCCACAGCAGTATGACTTGATGAATAAGCTGTTGAGGGGGACACCCCTTCACAATAGGAAACCAAAAGCATAAACTACACCAACTTTTAAACTTACTGCCATTGTCAGATGAATGAATTTTATTTTAGGACAGACAGTACAGAGCCATTAAACATTTCAGCATGAGACATGTGATACGTAAAGATGGTTGTACAAGAGGGGCTTAGCAGAGTTGCTCCGATGGGGAAATTAAAACAAGTAGAAACTGGGTAACTTGGTAAAAGGGTTGAAACCATTAAAACTGGTTAAATGGGTTAAAACCATTAAAACAAGTTAAGACTGGATGGTGGAGGTTAGGGCCAAGATAGTGGGGTTCATATCATTCTGTTTTTTTTATTTTTGCATAGCAGTAGCAGGGGGGTGGGGGTTGGCTGGGGGTGATTCGGGCCTAGTGTTGGCAAGTTTGCTTACTTAGTAGAAGCTGCTTGATGGCTACGGTGAAGCTCAGGACTTTGTTCCATAGTTTTGTTTGTTGCATAGATGGTCGGCTGTTGCGGTAAAGAAGATAACAAACATTGTGGCGGATAGAACGTCCTTTCTCATCTTAAAAGTCTGTTCAGGACTGACGGCAGAAGGGCGGGTGCACTGGCTGCCACAAGAGGGTAAGAGTCTGGGAGTACTTTTTCTTTTTTTTTTGTCCAAGTGTGCAAGTGTTCCTCTTGAGGTGAGTGGAGTCTGATCTGGGTGATGCGCTGCCAGCGCTGATGAAAATATCTCTCGAGGGTAGACATTTACTGACCTGTCTCATAAGGAGGAATACTTACTTGCATGTCTTTGACACTCAAGATGCCAGCCCATAATACCTGAATAGAATATTTATTTATTCGTCATTGTCATAGTCATCAACCTCAACAACAAAATTGACTGGCGGCAGAACAGAACTAACAGTGAGAGAGTTACGAAAAAAGAGCGCTAGACTCATATACGGCTGAGAATACAAGTACATATGATTCGTTTAGTAGACAGGTTTTTGACCCGTTTCCGATTTACTTCCTGAACTACCCCCCGTATATGCTCTTAACTTCCAGTGCCATTTATTTTGCACTGCATTTGAGGGAACACACACCCACCGTGCTATTTTAAAATGATGGTGGTAACTTGCACTCTGCTATTCCACACCCAAATGCTCTCGTGCGGATCTATGCCCCACAAATGTATGATTCAATAATCGGCGCAACCGATTTGACTGTATTTCATCAATACTCGTGTAAAACGGTGAGCGAAGCGGGGTGGATGATGTGTAATTTATCACAGAGCAAGCTGTACTAAGCAGATTTTGAATCGTAGTACGTCTTGTGTGACAAATTCATGAACTTCACTACGATCACTTTACATGGTACAGGGAAATATACTGACACCGGAAGTGCGTTACACCGGGCTGGACAAATGTCAGCCCCCAGCATTTTGCTAGAAAACTTGTCTATAGGATGGAATAACCATCGTAAAATACTTTAATCTACTCAAAGACAACACCAGTAGGCGGCCTTGACGGCAGCTGACAAAGATAGCATAGCTACGGCTAACACTGCTGAAACCCGTCATCAGGAAACGACACTACATGTCCACTAGGACGCTACTACTGTCCTCTATCTGCCAGCTCCAGAACTGCACCGACGAGAAACGCTGCAGGGACACACTAATAAGCAAACAACAACCACCATATCAGAGAATCAGAACTGGTTAGAAGGTACCATGAAGGCATGAGACGCCTTGAAGGTTGTCTGACAGGTCGGCGGGCACTCACCGTTCAGAAATAACTCCATTCCAATAAAGTTTGAATCCCAAAAATGATCCGCTTATTTTGTTAGGGTTAGGTTAGGATTAGGGTTCTGGGGGGACCCTAACAAAATAAGCAGATTATTTTTTGGATTCACACATTACATCACGGGAAATGTTACGCCAAAATTCATTTCGGAATATAGAGGCTTCGGAATTCAGGTGTGTAACCTGCAGAAGTGGCCAAAGTACAGGGATTTCTTACCTGAGTAAGAGTAAAATACATATGTAAAAAAAAAACTTGAGTAAGACTACAAAGTACTGATCCAAATAGCTACTCAAGTTAAGTAAAAAGTACAGGCTCTAAAATGTACTCGAAAGTATTTTTGAAAGTATAAAGTACAAAATACTACAAATATTTGTAGTATTTTGCTATTAGTCTTATTTTTATAAGATAAATATATTTATCTTATATCTCGGGACTAAATGAAATCCACTTATTAACTGGGACTGTACTCGGTACATCAGCGCCCCCTACTGACTAATATTATAGACGTTATCCTACCCCGTCAATGCAAAAAAAAAGTAACGAGCCTGTTTTAGTAAAAGTAAGGAGTAGAAGTACAGATATTTTTGTTTAAAATGTACTCACTACAAGTAAAAAGTAATCACAGAAAAAAGTACTTCTAAAACTACAGATACTTGAACATTTTACTTAAGTACAGTACTTGAGTATTTGTACTTCGTTACTTGCCATCTCTGCATATCAACCAGGTACCTAATGCTAGCTACCCAGCGTGGTGCGGTGCTGCGGAGCTAAAATGTGTGGATATTTGTGTCAGTCTCCGTAGCAACAACATCAGAGCGAAAGGAGCTCAGTTTCTGGCTGAAGCTCTGAAGATGAACCAAGTCCTCGTCTCGCTCAGGTAAGATCCAGGGTTGGGATGGGGAAGTAGTTACATGTCATCAGATTCGACTAATCACATGACAAAAATGTGTAACTATAGTCCCTTACAACTGGCCGGCCGCTCTGTCAAATTTTACAACGAATTATAGCTGTACCCTCCTCTGGTATATCAAACTTGCAGTAGAGGCATCAAGTAAGTAATACGTGTGATGAGTATAACTATGCTGCTGGCAGATATGGGCAGAGTAGCCATAAAAATTACTCAAGTAAAAGTATTGTTACCTCAGCAAAATATTACTCAAGTAGGAGTAAAAAGTAGTCATCCAAATAGTTACTCAAGTAAAAGTAAAAAAGTATTCCACAAAAAAGTTACTTAAGTCGCAAAAGTACTGAGTAACTTTCAGTTTAAAAAATGAATGAAAAAAAAAAGATCGCCCGAGAGAGAGAGCCTGAGAGAGAA
>OMKY01251630.1:0-10095 GCA_900302395.1 Bregmaceros cantori | reverse complement strand
AAAGTTAATGAACCAAGGAGTGTGATGTGTAACTGGTCACATAGCGACATCTAGTGGTCGGATTTTTAATTGGTGTGCGTTTTGTGTGTTTTTGTGTCCACGTACCGCAGCCTTCACGAGACTTTATACCGGTGTTTCGCATGTAAACTTGTCTGTTACTGTCACTTCAATCACTGTATTGAGAAATTTGATTGTGACCATTTAACACATGTATGCATTCAACTATACCATCAACAGTTGTTAACAAGAAAATGATTTTAATGGACGACGATTGAGAAATACGAATGACTGATTTGAGGCACCGTGTGTGTGTGTGTCTCTGCATGTGTCTCGGAACGTGCTAGATGCTCCATACTTTCCTGTGAGCCTTAAGGAACAAATAAGTGGTCTGGTGTAATCATACTTCCAAACATAGTCGATTGCACTTCCTTCAAATTAAGGTCTACTTCCTTACCACACGCACCGACACACACGCGCCACAGACACACACACGCACCGACACACACACGCCAGACAGACAACACACAAACACACACACATACAGAGAACAACGTGTCTCCTACGGCAAATGTGCCACAGCTGAGCACACGCACAGCTGAACTGTTAATCAAAATTTCATGGATATCCAGATATAGCCAGCAAACGCTAAATGTGTCAAAACACCATTGTAGACGATGCGCTGCGGTCCAGCTGCACACCATTACAGCCTGCAGAACTAAGTACACACAGATTACTCTTGTAAATGGATTACCGTGTTTTATAGACTCATTTGTACCTCACAATTCGGCCTAGAGGCACAGTGTCCGCCTTCCGTTCTGGTTGAGTGAAGCTTAAAAGAAAAGTGCCACTGAAAAATCATACTGAAAACTCATAAGTGAAATATTTTCTTAGCCGAGTCGATACCTAGCTTGCCTCCGTGCACTCACTCTGTGCACAGTAGGGGTGCAACGATTAGTCGATTAATCGGTGACTAATTGGCGATTAATCGACAACTAATCTAATAATCAGCAAAGAGTTGAAACTTTGTTATTGTCGGCTGTTTTGTGCTGATGTTTCCCATATTTATCAACACAAATTTGATATTCATTCCTAATTTCTGAAAATATGAAAGCTTAAATGGAGATTGTTGATTAAAAAAAAGTCATGTATATGTAGAAAACCATGAAAATATTATGGTATAAATTACATGTAAGTTTGTCAGTTGAAGTAACTAAATCGACGTACTGTACGTTTGTTTGTTAAGAAGAACCAAATTTGACCAGAGTGTACTTTCAAGTAAACCATTTCTGGTAATTGCTCACTGTAAAAATGTGGGGGTATATTTTTCAAGGGACAAATATCCAACCGATTAATCGACTAATGGTTTTAATAATCACCAACTAATCGACTAATAAAATAATCGTTAGTTGCAGTCCTAGTGCACAGCAGTACGCTATTAGCCTAGCTTATGCTTGTGGACCCAAACGGGGGTGAAGATAGAAACAACTTATCATTTCCACATTTTCATTATTTAAATCCAGTTGTTACACAACCAACGTTTGCCCACACAAAATCAAATGTGGCATGTAGTCGCTTCAATATTCTGCTTCAATAATTTGGGTCTTTTGAGGTTAAGCTATGGTAAAAAAAAAAGCACTGCTGCGCCCCAGAGTGAGTGCATGCATAGAGGTAAGAGATAGGTATATATTGGATGTTGCCAAATCCACGTCCAGTCAGCGGGCCGAGGTCTTGCTGCCGTGCTGTGTGTGCCAAACGAGTAGGAGCCGACTGATACGTTTTAATGGCCGATACCGATACTGATTTTTTTTCCATCACCCTTGGCCGACGGCCCATATGGACAGCAGATTTTCTTAGGCCGATATTTGGGGCTGGTATGGGTAATGACGTTTTTTAAAATTACAAATGTTCCAGGGAGGGCCGGACACCGGTGCCGGTTGGCAATCGATGAAGGTTGCGGGATACACTAATATGACGGCTCAGAGCAGCAGTTAAACACTTCAATGAAAATGAAGACACAAGACCAGAGTTATGTTTGTTTGAGATGCAAAGAAGACGTTATTGGTGACAATCTCTATTTAACCTGTTTCTCCGCCCTCAACTTGCCGCCACAACCCCATGGTAAACATAACACTTGATATGTAAACAGTAACACAGTAGCTATGGCCATTGAAGCAGACAGTGACAGTAATAGCCTAGCTTGATATCATCATCGTCATTGCAGATTCTGTATGCAGAGAAGAAGAAAAGATAACAATATGCAGTTATGCATCAATCAGTATCATTTAAAAAAAAAATCCTATATCATTACACCATAACATGAATAACAATAAAGAATAAAGCACATAAAGCATTAAAAATAAAAGCATAAAAAATAAAATAACTCTTCAAAGTTATTGTTATTGCTTTTTATATAATTTTCCTCCAATCAATATATAACTTTGTATGATTTTCTAATCCATGAGACTACTTTTATTGGCGCAAAAAAAATATCGGTTGATGGAAAATGCATTAAGATTCCAACGAAATGAAATATTGATAAAATGAAAGTATATATCCAATCGAATATCCACATATTGTCACCACCTCTCCCTATTTTTGCAATGCATTTTAATTAAAGTATTAATACTGAATTATATGTAGTTAAGGGATGGGCACATGTGATTTCAATGTGAATCGTCGCACAGCCAAGCCTATGTTTCATTCACAAAGTTTTGATCCGTTTGTGAGCGACACATATTTAGCCACAGTGTTGACACACTGAGACGGGCCGCTGCTGCCGCCTCGTATACAGAGAACAACAACAACAACTTTTAAAGGATTTTAACAGGCTTTTCTTACCCGACTGACCATGAAAAGGATGCGGATTATCCTTGTGTCTTCATTATCATTGAAGATTTACACCAACATTGCATTTTGTACTACGGATGCAATGCTGGTCTCTCCTTAGCGGACACAAATATTGAAATATGTGTGATCGTTGCACGTTGTACAAGTGCACAACCCAAACACATGCAATATACATTTATCTACCAGGTCATACAGCTACGGGTCGTCCGGATTATTCAGCAGTACCACACTGACGGGGAGAGGCGGCTGCTGCTTAAACAACGGGAACGATCGATGAACATGGGGGTTCCGCTGGCGTGTGCAGTGTTTTGTAACGTTCCCGGATAACATAATGTTTTAACATTGTTCAGCAGCAGTGTAGGGACAGCAATCACAACAGACTGACTCGGAAGGAAGGCTTGTGAACTGCTGCTTATACACTGGGATGAAGGTCCGTGTTGTGTTATGAACAAACCATTGTACCCCGTTTTCAACTACAAACTTACCTTGGCAGCAAGTAGCCGGGCTGTTCATGCCACTCTAGTAGCGGGGGGAGGGGTGGCGCAGCAGCAGGGTCTTCAGACAGAGCTGTCGTTGAACCCCTGACTGTAAATGACGCCCCGTGCGGATCGGCCAAACCACGCGCAAATCGGCCGGCCGATATATCGGTCGACCCCCACAAACGAGGACACGTGCATTTACCGAGTTGACCGTAATATGCAAGACCATGATTGGGCGAATTGGTGGATGATCCTTATGTATGCTAAAAAGGGGTGGGCAAAAGTCTCATGCAGGGCTCTGGAGAGTTTGCAGTTGTTTAGAAGGTCCTTGAAGATAACGCATGGATTAATCTCCCGTGCCTGCCCAGGCATTGGATGGGGGGGACTAGCTAGCCGATGTGATCCACCTGCCTTTGCCAACCTTGCTGAGCTGTTCTGAAAAATCCTGAATAAGGGAGCCTGATGTTATACATTCAGTCTGGTCATTGGGGAAAGGATCTGTGATGTTTGGGAAACGATCCAATGTGTATTCAGCAAAGTAACACTTAGGGGCACAACCAGCTAAGGTTTATATCTCTCATTATGTACGACAAATGACACACATGATTCAAACCTGCGTGGGGAAACTTAGCAGGGGAAGGACTTATTTCAGTGAGGATTTTCCTCTTCCGTTTTCCTTCAGCGGCTGCTGTATTGCACTGAGACTATTATTATCATAATCATGCCTTTTCTGTTCCATGTCTCTTTGTACCAGTGAGAGATAGTCTAAACTTCCATCAATATATTTACGTATCGATGGCAGTTAACATTTGCAATCCCAAAAATTCTTATCCATTGGTATTGGGAGCGGAAGACGAAAAATGAAGAGAGATCTGGAGGCACTATGGTACAGTCGGTTAGGCAGTTCACAATGTCACGCACGCAGCATTGTGGGTTCACCTTCCCACACCGACATTTGTTGCCGGTCTGCTCCCCGTACTCTCTCTCCGCCTTGCAGCTTAACCATGTCAATAAAATGAAAAATAACATCCTGAATTTGGTCTCTGAAACCTTGATTTCAGATTATAACGATTTTACGGTCATTACATTTTTTTTTTCAATTTGAAAATCTAACAAATTGTTACGGTTCCTGGTGGTAGTTTTTAGAACTTGGAACAAAACAGGTCTATACAAAGGATCGCCTTTAACATAACAACCTGTTTTGTCGGCAGATCCACAATCGCATGGTTAAGGGCAGAGAGGTTAACTATAGGATGGTAAATAGTAATAGTACTCAGCCTCAATCCAGGATAATGCTTCCACAAGCAGGCAAGCTTCAGGTGCTAGTGGTTAGCATTAGCTCTTCCTCGTAGCTTACTGTCCTGAGATCGGCGCCCTTACAGGGCAGTATCGCCCTCTATCGCAAATCTTAGGTAAGTGGAGCGAAGTGCCACATGTAACACAAGTCGAAAGATCGAACAGCCTGCACAAGCAAACATGCCAGCACACTGACAGGCAGGGGGCGGAGAAAGGAATGACCTGCTCAGACAGCGATGGTCTGATGTTTGTGCGTTTGAGCGGCATTCCGTGTTCTCAGGTAAATCTTTCATTTCCTCCTCAGACCAACTCGTCTGGTCCACATTCTGACATCCAGCATTCTGCCGAAACGTCTGCTTGATTTCAATGTCAAATTTCAGCAGCAGCTCGCGTTTAGCATGCAACTTGGTTAGAGCAGCTAGTATGTACTATGCAACCATTAGCGGTGTTGAAGGAAAATGCCACTGGAAATTCATACCGAAATATGTTCTTCCCTGATCTTAGCCGACTTAATACATACCAATCTTACCTTGTTAGCTAAACTAAGCTTCGCCCTATGGACCCAAACGGAGGTGAAGGTAGAAGCACCAAATCAAATCACTTCAAATTTATATCCAGTGTGTGAGTTGTGACATGACAGAAGTTTGGTTACACAAAGTCGAATGTGGTTGATTTTCATTCATTTCTATCCTGTTTCTAACCCTGTTTGGGTCCGTGGGGCTAAGTTACGGTTGTAAAGTACTGGTGCGCATCACAGTGAGTTCATGCACAGAGGCAAGAGGCAGCGTTTTCCTTTAATCAACCAACAATTAACCAACCTATTATATATCATTAAGTCATTGCATGTGCGTTAATGAGTTAATGGACCATGAGCAAATGAGTTAAATATGACATCACATTGAATCAGTCGTGTGTGCTACCAGCTCACTATACAGAACATACTACGGGGTTTCCCCTAAGACACACACACACACACACACACACACACACACATACCACCATACAAGCATAAGCATACACAGACACAAACACACCCACACACACACAAACAAACAAACACAAAACACACACACATGTAAACGCAGACACGCGTACACAAACATGCAAATACATACAGATAAACATGAACATTCAGACAAACAAACGCACACACGCAGAAACATTCGCACACTTGCTACAATACAGACTGACACACACACACACACAAATGCAAACACACATACCAACACACACACACATACCAACACACACACACGAGTGATTGGACAGAGCCAGGAAGTTCCAATTCTGTGGACCAGTCCCCTGGAGGGAATTGTGGACTTCTAGAAATGGACTGTGCAGTCATGTGTTGAACCAGCCCCCTGTTTCAGAACAACTCTGGCATTTTGTTTTGACATACACAGTGTACCGGCCGTGAGAGCCATAAGACAGAAATCACAGCCCGCGGCTACGGTCGTCTCTACTGCTGCAGCTATTTCGGATATTTTAGTAATCGTGTATTTGTGTCCGAGGAGGATTTTAGCAATCTGTGAGACTGTGAGATACCATTTAGACAAGGGGGCCTGAACGCCACTGGAGCCAGTATCTGTGTGAGTCTGGGAATTCCACAAAAAAATGTTGAAGCGAGAAGTTTGGAGGCATTGACTGAGAACTGTGGCTGGTTGGAAGTGATGAAGAGCCATCATGTTCTCACCCCGAATCATTCTTTCAGAGCCACAGATGTCCCACAGAAAACGCTTACTTAATGTGCAGGCTTACTTACTGTGGCGCAGTCAGTAAGACACACGCACCCAGCACATGTATGGTGCCTGTGACTTAAGCCGTGATTCCTACTGCAAATTTAGCAGACTTATTGTTTGACAGTGAACACGCTTACAAGGGGGCGCACCATTATGCCCGTGTCTCGACTGAATCAGTGGTGGCCGGGGGCCGCCGCGCGTTTGAGCTGGCCAATCAGTTTGAAGCAGTGGCTGACCAATTTGTGGCCCAACAAGCCGCGGTCCGCCAGCGGCTGCTTGGGCTCAGCCCTCGATCAGGCTCGGAAATTTCGAGTGATACCTACCGAGGTATCAGTGTAGTAGAGACATGGTTGAAGCAGATAGATGCATGTTAGGCCTGACAACTTCAGCTCTCTATCGATTGACAATTGACATGTAAGCAGGGCTCCAAACCGGTTCAAGGAACGAAAACGAAAACGGGAAACGGGAAACGAACAGAAATTTATGGAATTTTAAGAGGAGCGGAAATCACTTTCACGAGGAAGTGAATGTACAGGCGTTTTAAACCCCCTTTTAATGTTAATACAGTTACACAGAAGTTTGTCCACCAAATATATTTTGTACAAACTATATCTAAACTTAACATTAAAAAGTTTGTTCGTTAAAGAACGAACAAAATTTTTGTGTTCCGACCCGGTTCAGGACCGATATTTTGGTGGCGGAACGGTTCCGAGAACGAAAACGTTAAACAGAGACCCGCCTGAACCGTTCGGAACGGAACGTTTCAAAAATAATTCCGTTTTCAAGCCCTGCGTGTGAGGTTACTTTTTAGTGTAGCAGGTGATATTGACGGGCAGTGGGGATGGCATGAAGTCGTGTGACCCTCATTTCCAGCTACTTCGTCACAGAGTGTTCCATTTGAAACAACACGCAGGCGTTCACGCACCACACATGCAGTGCACTGTTATGGAAATGTGACTAGTAGAGTCACGCCTCCATTGTCCTGATTGGCTACAAGTGACATCATCAGATGTCCCCTCCCATCAGCTATAAATCAGTGATACTTCCTGATCTGGTTGTTCGGCCATGTTTTCCTGCTTAGCTCATAGCTTAGCTTAGCTAGCCGATACCCGGCTAATGTCCAGTATAGCTTAATAAATGAACCCCCTAGACATATTCCCGTGTCAAGACTGGTCATTTCCTCTACGTGGACACCTTATCTGAGCTGCCATTACAGCACATAGTGCGAAGTGGAGTGCACAGCCAAAGTGTTCACTCACCATCACCCCCCCGCAGGTCCGCAGCATCGCTGTCCTCGCCGTCGTCACGTAGGTCTTCTGACTCGCTGGGGGAGGAGGAGTCTCGGTCGGAGCCACGGCGGTGGCTGACCGCCCGGGCCTTCTTGCTCGGCGGGGAGCCCGCCGTGGACGGGCTGCCGCGGCCGAGGTGCTCCTCCAGAGCCTTCTGTTCCTTCTCCTTCTCCGTGATCTCCAGGAGCAGGTCGTCGAACGACGCCTCCACAATCTTGGTCAACTCGCACATGGCGAAGTCCAGGACCCGCTCCATCACGCCTTTCAGCTGACCTGGAGATGGAGACCAGAGTTAGGGATGTCCTTATTCGCATAATGCATTGAATTTTATCAATTCTATCAACTGATCATGGAATAATCATCTGTGTTTTTCAGCATTGCTAGGTAATATGGTATAGGTAAAAACTACCCAAATTTAAAAGGTGATCATTTTCTTTTATGGGATTCTATTCCATAGCGCTTATGGAGGTATTGGGATATTATGGACTTATTCTACACCAAAAAGAAGACTATTTTTCCATTTGTCCAGCATGCACATTTACAGCAAATGTATTGCAGCAAACGTTTCTGATTGTTTGGTAATACATTAATTGACAAAATATTAATATTATCAGTCATATTTTAATTAGTTATTGACATCACAGGATTTCAGAATGCGGCGATGATGGGAGGGTGCACCTACGCAATATACTGGAACTTCTT
This sequence comes from Bregmaceros cantori, assembly GCA_900302395.1. NCBI lineage: Eukaryota > Metazoa > Chordata > Actinopteri > Gadiformes > Bregmacerotidae > Bregmaceros > Bregmaceros cantori. Next base: position 1,743 of record OMKY01251630.1, on the reverse strand, counting down.
TGAGAAGCAACCTTCTCAAGCTGTTTAGTTGACGGAGCGTTAGTTGTGTCCAAGTGTGGCTGTTCATTCATTTCGACGCCACCAGTGACCTAAAATTGGTGACCTTGAAACTGACGTCAATTCTACACCCGACTGATTTAACGCCTTCCCGACCCCTGGTCTCCTCGGGAGGAGGCGGGTTGTGAACCTGATGACCGCCGCCGTGCATGACCTGAGACGTTACCTTCTCACATGTTTCATGCTAGTGTGAAGACCTTGCAGCGCCCCGGCGGTACACACGCACATACCACACAGTATAGTCTATGGACCACACACAACTAGCACGTATACGTGTAAGGGGTGTAAAATGACCACTAGGGGTTGATGCAAGGTAACTACACATGCAACGCAAGGTACGGCAGAATTGCAGTAATGGGCTGCAATGCATTATAGGAAAAAAAAAACTTAAAGTTCCTTCCTGAGATGTGCCACATATAAACCAGTCGATTGCCTATCACTATCAGCCTTTAGCCTTTAGTAGTCAGTTGAATCACAATGTTTCCAAATTGAATTATTACCATTTCACATCCTTTACATTTGTTACCGTGACCCGGATGATGCACATAGTCCTCTGCAAGTAGGGAGCCTGGCGAGCCAGAACTAACGAATCGTCCACGCATCACACACAATTAGAACGATTATTTGGGTCTGGTACAACTGGAGTTGAAAAACTTCTAAAAATCTGTGTCAATCAAATCGTGTTATCCAGTCATCGTGCAGTACGTGTGACAAGCCGCGTGGAGGCGTGACTAGTAAATCGGGGGAACCAATCACAGCGCAGTAGGCGTGACGATCGAGTGGACCAGGAAGCGAAGATGAAGCTGAATGTAAACAACACCACAGCGCGGCGAATGTGGAGCCATCTTCAGCTTCCCACAGCGACAGCTGTTTGATATCCCGAGAGAGACAACTTCACACTCGTTTGGATAATTCTCCGAAATGACCAGTTGACGTTCGTTGCTGCTCCCTGCCTGCCGCGTCGATTTATTACACGACGAAATGCGCGCCGTCTTCGCTGTGGTCCATTCCATGTTCACCCCAGTTCTACGCACTGAATGACATCAGCCATGCTAAGAGTTGACATGCATCTGAATATGCCCAGTGCCATTCACTCCCGAGATGAAAACCCTGGTCAAAATGTACGAGATATTAAAACATGTTGACCATCAACCCGTGTTGTTGTATTGTGAATTGATCTGTGATTATTGTGATATTGACATTATAAAATGTATAGCATTATCGTCGTTGATTTTGCTGTTATTCATTATTGTTTAATAAAAAGAATTAAGAGTGACGTATCAATCGTCGCGGGACTCCCTGCAGCGTGTTGCAGGGAGTCCCCCGAGAGTGTTGTGGGGTCTCCGACACGCAAGACATCTTGGCTGTAGAGCACTGCCAGACACAGACGGTCCACTCACATGCGCCCTGCACAGGAACTCGTCTATGTGCATACAAATGCGCTGGTTCTGACTCGCCAGGCGAGTGAAGATACAGGCCGATCCAGTCACGAACCAAACTCTGCTCACGTCTCGCGCCGCCCATACCAACTCCGTGCTGATTGGTTCGCCGCCCTCGCGCTGGGGCCGACTTCCCCAGACCGAAATTTAGAGGCTAGCGATGTGCGATTGTGGACGATGCATTGGGTCTGGCTCGCCAGGCTACCCACCACTCACTGTAGAGAGAGAGAGAGAGAGAGAGGGAGAG
>OMKY01251619.1:0-10116 GCA_900302395.1 Bregmaceros cantori | reverse complement strand
TACAATGTTGTTTAATATACCTCTGGGGTGTAAATACAATTATATATTATAGTTAAAAACCAAGTGTTACAAGCAGCAGAACATGGATGCTGCAGAAAATGTGGCTGTTGTATGGAGTTAAGTAGATAATTATATTTGTTCTTGTAAAAACTAAGAAAAAAATGTACGTCGCCTCGTTGGCAACGCCACACATCATGAACAAGAGTTGTGTTTAGAGATGTAATAGCACAGCCTTTTGGAATGTCAAAACAAGAGACTTTAGTCTGCGACAAAAAGAGACTTGTTTTGTGCTCCAAAAAAAAAAAAAAGCAAAAATCAGTGCCGCTTCATGATTCTAATCCTTTTCCAAAGTATGACTGTGTGCATAGCTCATTAGAATTGGGAAAAAAATAAAAAACACAAGATTTGTTTGAGAACGCAGACGAGGGAATTCTACACAAAGTCACAGTAAAACAGGGTGGAGTGGCTACAAAAGTATTTTTTATTTCATTTCGGCGTGGTCCGAGGGAGCATGCGAAGACGTCCGAGCTCGCCAGAGTCTTCTTGATGCTTGCTGGCCTCGCTCTCGGCCACACATTTGCACACGCGAACACATGGAATAGTCATTAGCGCAGAGACACATAGACATGTACACACATGCATGCACACACACAGACACACACACACATACACACACATAAATCCACACACATGCTAAACTACATTAAAAAGGGGCTCTCTTTCTGTCAATTCACTGAACAGGAGTCAATTTTAAGCCCCAAAAGAAGTTTTAAGCTATGGAAAACAACCAGGGCTTCTCTTTTCACATTTCTAAATGGACGCCATGGGCTCATGGATGTTAGTGCCCAAATCGCTCCTCAAACAGCGCACAACAACAATAGAGTTGTTCCCATTAGACTGAACTCTTTGGAGAAAATATGTATGTAACGAGGGCGACATTGAATGTAGTAAATATATCCAGTGATCGCTTCGACTGTAATAGGCTGTACCTATACAGCCTATTACCGCATGGCAACCAACTGTTTACATACACCGTCGTAGCGCACAGACTTAAGGTCATGGTGTTTTCCAATTCTCAACTCCTGCTGCTCCTGATGCATGCTGGGAACTCTAATCAGATGCGTTGTGTGATTCTAATGCAGCAACCCCCGGTTCGCTTCACACTCGCTACATGTATACATCCATTTGGATCATATGTGTGTGTGTTATGTGCGTGTTGAAATGGTGTTACAGCTATGAATTCACGGTGGTGTCGAAGAACGATCTTGGAGCGGGACCACCGAGCGAGCCTGTAACCTTCAATACAGAATCAGGTATGGCTAGACAACGAACGGGAAGATTATTCACTTGACTATGCCTGACTAAGCCTGACTAAGGCCTCATCTTATCCTGAGACAGCTTAGCTTTCCAGAGCTCTGGATAAATCTATACCAACTAATACCACCGGAAATCATGGGGGCAGTATAGAGGCAGGCATTTTCCCTTTCGTGACAATCAACGAAGAAGGGTAGTGAATCATTTAACAAACCACACAAAAATGTTGTCCATTTAACGTGGATTGCCCAAATGTGGGCCCTTTTTTGCAGCTTCCTTGTGTGGGACAGTCAGTTGCCTAAGGTAGAACAGTGAGTAAACTTAATGTTAGACACATTACCATACTTTGATTTTACCATAGTTCCACTGACATGCATTACCTTAAGGAGGAGCCAGAGACACTAGAACTTGGGTGTCCCACATGAGGCAGTGGCCCATTCTAGGGCAATCCACCCTATGTATAGTCGATTGGTATTTAATTGTGGTGCTACCGCTGCGTAAATGTATTGTTTGCACCTTTTCTGTCGCAATCCAGGCTGCTGATTAGAGTGGCTCAGGGGTAACACGCTGGCTCACCAGACAACATCACAACACAAATCTCAAACACATGCACACACGCTTGTCTCTCTATTACACACAGACATGAGCAGAGTCACCGGGCGCCGTTTATTAACGCTGCTAAGCCCCTGAACAGAGAACGGCATTGCGTTACAGCAGATGCGTACAACAAAACCTTCTATCAAAGTTTGATTGTTATGTTTGAGTAGATTCTAGATTCTTCTTCTTTCTTAGCTTCTTTTTTTTTCTCCTCCCGGCGGCGTGTCCTTGTTTAAACCAAAGCAACAGATGCCGGAGGCTCAGGGAAGGAATGCCCCCCCCCTCCCAACCCCTCACCCCTCTCATCATTGTGCGTGCCGCGTTGGCCGCCAGCCCGCTGATCACTACCCAGTTTCTTCTGAGGCGTCCACGCAACATGGGCACCGTTCCTGCAGGCAAATACGATGCAGGGTAGCTTCCAAAAGCAGGGTCGAAAGCATAGTTGATCACAACGCTACGAGTTGAAAACTGTTGGACGCTCAAAGGGGCTTCATCATCAAGATTTATGACTCTGCGAGTTGTAATAATAACAACATTAATAATAATAATACACACGTTTCACGGTAATCGCACTGTGCTCAGTGGAGAGAGGACAAGAATTGGAGGAAGAACAACATAACCTAGGCTACAAGTAATAATTATAAGCCATTACAAACAGTCCCCCTTGCTCTCACCACATTGTATGTCAGAAATAGAGTTGATCCCAAGTTGATAATATTGTTTAATATTTCCAGTTAAAAGTTATCAGAGACAAAACAGACTGAAGAATATACTCTCCATGACTCCATCAGGGGTCTCAAACATGTGGCCCGGGAGCCAAATGCGGCGCATGAGACCATATTTTGCAGCCCCCACCTTGACCTGAAAGTTTAATGTTAGTACGGTCCGCAAGTTTGGCTTGCAAGTTTTTTTTCCGGCAAGTTCTTTTTTTTATACTGTAGCCACCCCGCTGATGGTGGCTGTGTGTGGGACATTGTTATTATGTTCTTGTTTCCTGTGGTGTGTGATTGGAGAGGGAAAGATTTGATTTTTTGATTTATTTTATTTTTTTTACAATTTCAAGTACATTATGCGGCCCAGTCTCATACAGGTACTGCAGCAGGACATAAGCAAGAGAAACCATATTCAGAAGAGCTGTTCATGTTCTTCAATGTCTTGAAGTTACAAAGTCCAAACTCCCAGGTCGTTTGAGTTTGAGACACATGCTCTACATGAAGCGATTCACCTCATATGAAGAAAAAATTAAGTTTTGCATGCCAATGATAGTCACTACTTATTCTAACACATTATATTTGGTGTCCACATATCCAAAACGAACCATTTTTTTGTGAATGATTGAAGAAAATCGTTCACTGTGGTTTTACATTTACTGTGAATAATAGAGACAAGCTGAGGAGATGAAAGCCACAGATGTGTTGTAACTAAAGTATGTGCCGTTTACTTTGTGCTGTGGTTCTCACTATTTATTAGTGTACAGCACTTTGGGAAACCATGGTTGTTTTTCTTTTAAAGTGCTTTATAAATAAAGGTTGAGTTGAGTTTGAGTTAAAGTAATGGCAAAGTATAACAATGAAAGATAATTCAAAAGATTGATGTACCTCCCTCTCTTCCCACACTCCTCTCTCCTCTTTTCTCACACATTTCTCATTTCTCGTTCCTCTCTGCAGCTGACCCACGAGTAAGCGAGAATGTCTCAGGTGAGTCACCTGCGGTTTTGTTTTACGGGTTCTGTTGTCATATAACACGAAAGGGGGAAATCTCTTTTGAGGCTGCACGGCGGACAATTGGACGTACCTCCTCAATAAAGCCCCCTCACCCCCTCTCCCTCTCTTTCCTGTCGAGTTGACCTCACGTCTGTCTGCCTGACTGTATTTGTGTCTTGTCTGGGTCCGTCAGGCTGCTGGGATGCCATACAGAGCGTGATATGACTCAGTTCATAGCCCTTGGTTGAGCACGCTCTCAAAAATATTACTATGTCTGCAGCATGTGGTGACGAACCTTTGGATTCTGAAGTATTTTTCAACGATTAGCCTCGACAGAGTTGCAGTACTTTGTACATTTTCTGATTTTATTTTACTTCTAAGACCGTAATGTAATACATTTTTAAACAGTGTAATCTGTACCATATATTTTTGTTAAAATCTGCTGCCAGAAAAATGAATTACATATAAAGATGCACACACATTTATGCATATGCATACACATATGTATGCAATATAAACAAACACGTCTATCTAGTAAACTAGCCTGGCGTGGCAGAAATAAACGAATCGTCCATGCGATCATTGGGTCTGGTAAAACCAGGGTCATAAAATATGTCAATAAAAGTGTCAATCAAGTCGGTGTGACAACCAAACTCCGCCCACGTCTCGATTGAAACAATTCGATTGGTCAGCCCGTATATGGGCAACATCTGCCTGCTTTGCCCAGACCCATTGTACCGTCTAGCAGCATGCGATGTGTGGACGGTTCGTTGGTTCTGGCTCGTCAGGCTAATAGTAAACTGGTCATATGGCTCTCAGACTAACTAATGACACATGTTCTAATGTCTGAGTTAAAGCAGGCATAGAATGTGCATACTGGACACTGTGGAACGTGCATGACTCATTAAGTATTTCATGAGCACTTTGATGAAGTGAATCTTTAAAATCGCTGAATCATTGAATACAGGAGATTTGACTGCCCTGTGCACTGACTGTCCCTGTACATACAGTAAACGGCTCTGGATTCACTTACCGGCTCTTATCTCGTACTATTATCGCATGCCCTTTGGCTTGCTTTTTGTTTCTCCTATGGCCTATGCACTTTTTCTTGCACTAGTAGTTATGAGAGGGAAATTCCTAGTCTGTGAACTTTTCTGATTCTCACACTATATCGCTTTGAGAAAAAGAAGTCACTATACTGTACTTATGGGCCACAATAAACTGTCTCCTTCCTAACTGCCGTAATGTGCGCCTCATGCATTGTTTGCAGGAAAAGATGCCATCTGGACTCAGTTCCCCTTTAAGGCTGACGCGTACTCCGAGTGCAACGGAAAACAGTATGTGAAGAGGACGTGGTACCGCAAGTTCGTGGGCATCCAGCTGTGCAACTCACTGAGATATAAGATCTACCTCAGCGATTCGCTAAACGGTACGAAAAGTTTTTATCACAGGGTTTAAAATCAGCACTTTGAACCAATATTTTTTCCCAATCGGTTTGTTCCGAACTGAAACAGAACTCTAACATTTGCGGTTATGAGTTCCAACAATAAATTGACAAAAAAATATTGTTCCCGGAATGGTTAATTCTGTTCCTGTCAGCTGTTTAATGCTATATAATGTATGCCGGGGCAAACCCACAACGACTCGCTACAGAGACGCGCTGCTGGCCGCTGGTAGCGCTCTACAGTATCATTGCGTGTCGGGGCGAACCCACAACAACACACTACAGAGAGTCCCGCGGCGATTCATACTTCACTGCTGCATCGTAGATTTTATAAATACTTGTTTTATTTTTGAAGTTATCGCCAAGTGCACTACTTTGAGGAATTAAATAAAACCAGTATTAAACGGTTACCATTATTTTTAAATAAGTGGTCCTGTTCCAAATGATAACGTTTCCAGTTTCATTTCGTTCCCTGGAAAATACAAAAAGTATAAAAGGTTTCCATTTTCATTCCTTGAACCGGTTCACAGCCCTGCTTGTGATTGTCAAGATACTGCAACGACTATCATGAAATAATTTTAAATTCCATTTGAAAAGCGAACTGACAGTTTGAGTAAAATGGGCAAATTCCCAGTTGTTTTTTTTTCTTGAAAAAGGTCTAAAATGTAACATGTGGGTCAGCTTATCTCTCTCCACAAGCAAGGTGCGGAACCAGATGTTTCCCAGAGGCATTCAAGGGCTTACATACTACCTTACATCCAGAGATGGGCAGTAACGCATTACATTTAGTCTCTTACATGTTTTGTGTACTTTTTTACTTTTGGAGTACATTTTTCACAAGTTACTTTCTACTTTTAGTAGTTAAGTAAATTTGAAGTGAAAAAAAAAACGTTTTACTGAGATGTCAGCAATTTGCTACTCGTTACATTAACTTTGGCCTTTAGCGACACCCGTTTGGAACTGTTGGCACATATGTTGACGTCACATCTCTCTCTCCCTCTTGGGCGCTCTTTTCATTGAAAGTTACTCAGTACTTTTGTTACTTAAGTACATTTTTTTGGAGTACTTTTTTACTTTTACTTGAGTAACTATTTGGATGACTACTTTTTACTTTTACTTGAAAATTTTGCTGAGGTAACAATACAATCAAGTAATTTTTATGGCCACTCTGCCCATATCTGCTTACATCTCGCTATTCCAAATCCCTGGTATTCCAAACTCCAAAGGCTCTATTCAAAGCCCTGTAACTCAAACTGAATGCTAGAAATACACTTCATTTTTTCAGTTGAAGGGTAGACTCTTATATTTAATTGTATTTACTGTACTCCTATATTTAAAAAAAAATCCCCGTTTGAAGAGGCAACAAATATTCTCCACAAACAACATCTGAACACAAAAATTTACGAAGTAAGCAAGTTGATCTCGTCTTCCTAGGAAAAAAAGTGTGATTTGAATGTTTTATTGAATCTACTGAATCTAGAATTAATATACCACACATCAAATTGAAGAAAAAAATGTTCTAGCATGTTCCATTCTTTAGTTAAAGGCTCTGAATGGGTCAAGCTCTACCAAAATCATACCCGTGCGCACACACACACACACACACCAGATGTTAACGTCAAGAATTATCTGTTTCAACGTCTAAGCACAGCCCTAGAATCCTAAGAGCAAGCTGTAATTGTGACTGATATAAGATCTACCTGAACGCCACGCTCAGTGGAGAGCCAGCTGGTTGCCTTACGATTTACATCATGCTGCAGTCATCTAGCAGGCGTACAATGAGACCATTCAACTCCAAAAGCCACTGGGCTGCAGCAGCGTTCTTAGTCCCCGCCAAGCGACTGAGAACAGTCAACGGTGAAGTGAAGGTGCTTTTTGATGGACCTACATTGTCTATTATTGTCTAGCCTTGGTATTGGGTCGTGAAAAAATATATATTCTAAAAATTATACTGCACATTTCAAACTTGTATACAGGGTTGGATAGTAAATGGACTACATGTGAATTGTAAATTACAAAAAAATGGTAACAGTATCCCCTCACAATTATTGTTTTAATATTACATTTTTTGGGGGGGCCCATTCAGGCCATTTTTAAAAATTTCCTTTGCAAGGTTAGTGGGAAGGGGGATCAGACATGTGGGAAACCTTTCATTGGGGGGAAAGCAAATCCACGACTCATTGTGTCATACATGTGTTTTGCAGTGCTCTTGCTATCCGGCTAATCAGCTTAAATAATCATTATAAAATAAATTTAAAGGCCACTGTAGTAACTTAGTAAATGCACAAGTAGCAAAACCCCATTTGTAGGAGACCACAATCACTGTCATCTGATTTTGATAGTTGATATGATTATTACAGAGCACCATTTCGCACCAAGGAGGGGATGTATAAACAAAAGTTTCTATCAGGGCTTTGAACCAATATTTTTTCCCAATCGGTTCATTCAGAACAGAAACAGAATTGTAACGTTTCCAGTTATGAGTTCCACTAATAAAATTACGTTCCCAAACAGGTTAGAACAAAAAAATATTGTTGCCGGAACGGTTCATTTTGTTCCTGTCAGTTGTTTAATCCTATATAATATATGTTGGGGTGATCCCACAACGACTCACTACAGAGACTTGCTGCTGGTATAGTGCTCTACAGCCGAGGTCTCGTTGCGTGTCGGGGCGAACCCACAATGACGTTCACTTGAGGAAAACAACAATAAATTGTTTTCCATTTTGCGACACGTGACAATCACAACCAATCCGGTACTGCCACCTCAACCGACGCTTCTATTTAAGTTGAGAGCCAGCTGTTGTGTTCCTCCTTGCTTTACAGAGAGTGATTCAGAAGAAGAGTGATCATGCAGTGCATCATGGGAGGGTTAGATAATTATTAGCATAAATACCAGTCGATTGCCTAGGGGGCTGTACAATCCTTAACTGTCACTCAATCGCTGTGTAGACATTAAGTTACATTATCGCTTCACGTCCAACTTGAATGTGTCCCTACATTTTGAATAATCTAGTAATCCCAATAGGGAAATTAAGTACACATTCACAGGAGCAAATTGGGGTTCAGTGTCTTGTCCAAGGGCACATGGAGACTGTCAGCGTCCAACCACCAACCTTTCTGCCTTCAACTCTCCGGTCAAAGAAACGGCTACTCGGTTTGTACCATATGTTTCCGAAATGCCTAGGTTTAGAAAAGTTATGGGGCTTAGGGGTTAACAATAACCACTTCTCAAATCCATACCCTAACCCTAATCCCTAAACGACCCATACCTTTTCGAACATAGGGATTTCGGAACATAGGGCGTTCACCGGCCGTTCTCCCAACTGAGCTCCCCTTATACTTAGAGGCTTGTGTATATCCTCAAACCCTGGATTCTCCAGGCTCTCGGTTTGAATGCAGAGAGCCCCCAGGCCCCTCCCCACGTTGTGCTTGGCCCCCTGGAACAAGTGTTATATGAAAGTACAGTAAATCACACACACAGCTCCTTTGTTTGACTATTTGTTTTTCATCTGGACAGTTTTCTTCATGTTGTTTCACAGTCTAATTTCACAGACATATTTTACAGTATGCATACCATCCAAAGAGCAGTCCAGACGCTGCTCTCTGGGCCAGACACTCGAGTTCTGCCATAAATATTGGTCTAGCTCAGAGTGCCAGAGAGTCTGCCTCTCATTTCCATATATGGGCGTGGCCACAAGCTTCACAAAAAAAAAAAAGGTTCAGCCAATCAGATTATCTTAATTGTCAGCATCATATTCCCTCTGCTCTGCCTGTCTCGGTGCTCTCATGTGTGCCGTGCGGACAGATGGAAGCAATGTTCTCTGTTAAGGAAAAGCCTTCAGGGCTTATTTGTGTTTGTCTTTTTAACTCATTATTCCATCTACTTCACTTCGCTTCACTTCCACAAGACTTTCCGTCATCACATCGTGTTATTCTTTGTTTAAACACTAACTTTTTGTTTGAGCGCATCAATGTTGTGAACCAAAAGAAGTAAAAAGAAGAAATCATTACAACTCTGTCTATTTAATTAGTAATTATGCTCTTAAGTTATCAGTAATGATATTTTCAATTGAAATTTACTTCGGATTTGACCTCGGAAGCTTTCCCAACAGTAAGAATACAAGGGTCCTGGGGCTGGCTCTGTGGCGCATGCAGTTAAAAAACTTCATCCAGCCCCATATACTGAAAAAAAGGATACATGCATTTGCGGCTGTGATACTTGGCTGAAAATGTTAGTTGACTCATTATTGACAAATTGTTTATGAACTTAATTGACAACTGATTTAATACAATATTTAATAAAAACCGTTAAATCGCAAAGGATTCCAATTTGTCTGCAGTCCAAACAAATTTGATATTAATGTGAAAATAATGGTAAGTGGTCATTATTAATTGTAATGTGTTTGTGTAGTAACTTGATTGTTGTAAGTGTAAGGGGACCAGTGCTACCCAGGTCAGCCGGTATGAGCGGCTTGGGTACAGACAGACAAAGACACAGTGCAGCCAGTTCAACAGTTTATTTAGCGGTGCAACCGCCTGGTGGCTCGGCGGGGCCCGGGGCAGGAAGCTGGACACACCTCCCCCCACCGTTCGCAGCGCAACAGACACCGGTAGGGCCTCGTACTAAAAAAAACAAAGGAAACACAAAACAAAACAAGCACCGCAAACAACGCAACCGGCCGGGCTAAAAGCAGTGCGCGGAGTGAGCAATAACAATAAAAGGCACACTGCAAAAATACACTAAATCCAGATACACAGCACACCACACACACTTGCCACCACGCACACACTATTTACAGGGAATTAGGGCCGGCCGAGGCGACTACCCGTGTCCGAGACTGAGTGGTCCTGGCTGAGTTAGTTTAGAACGGGGCAGGCGGGGTTGCTGACAGGCAACGTCCCTCCTCCCCCGGGCTGCGTTAAGGCCAAATTCGGTTGCACTGGCGTCCTATCTAAAACATACTTTTTATTTATTCATTTATTTACAGAACGAAAAAGGGAGAAAGGGAAAACGTAACCATAAGGGTGAGGGGGAGTGGGAATGGTTACGTGTAAG
>OMKY01251617.1:0-14398 GCA_900302395.1 Bregmaceros cantori | reverse complement strand
GGAGCGACAGGCTTCAGAGAAGGCTAAAGCTGAAAGGGTGAGACAAGAAAAACTGGCTTTAGAGAAAGCTAGGCTTGAACAAGAGCGACAGGCTTCAGAGAAAGCTGAAAGGGAGAAACTGGCTTTAGAGAAAGCCAGGCTTGAACAAGAGCGACAGGCTTCAGAGAAAGCTGAAAGGGAGAAACTGGCTTTAGAGAAAGCCAGGCTAGAACAGGAGCGACAGGCTTCAGAGAAGGCTAAAGCTGAAAGGGTGAGACAAGAGAAACTGGCTTTAGAGAAAGCTAGGCTTGAACAAGAGCGACAGGCTTCAGAGAAAGCTGAAAGGGAGAAACTGGCTTTAGAGAAAGCTAGGCTTGAACAAGAGCGACAGGCTTCAGACAAAGCTGAAAGGGAGAAACTGGCTTTAGAGAAAGCCAAAGCTGAAAGGATGAGACAAGAGAAACTGGCTTTAGAGAAAGCTAGGCTTGAACAACAGCGACGGGCTTCAGAGAAAGCTGAAAGGGAGAAACTGGCTTTAGAGAAAGCCAGGCTTGAACAAGAGCGACAGGCTTCAGAGAAAGCTGAAAGGGAGAAACTGGCTTCAGAGAAAACCAGGCTTGAACAAGAGCGATGGGCTTCAGAGAAAGCTGAAAGGGAGAAACTGACTTTAGAGAAAGCCAGTCTAGAACAGGAGCGACAGGCTTCAGAGAAAGCTAAAGCTGAAAGGGTGAGACAAGAGAAACTGGCTTTAGAGAAAGCTAGGCTTGAACAAGAGCGACAGGCTTCAGAGAAAGCTGAAAAGGAGAAACTGGCTTTAGAGAACGCCAGGCTAGAACAGGAGCGGCAGGCTTCAGAGAAAGCTAAAGCTGAAAGGGTGAGGCAAGAGAAACTGGTTTTAGAGAAAGCTAGGCTTGAAAAGGAGCGACAGGCTTCAGAGAAAGCTAAAGCTGAAAGGGTGAGACAAGAGAAACTGGCTTTAGAGAAAGCTAGGCTTGAACAGGAGCGACGGGCTTCAGAGAAAGATGAAAGGGAGAAACTGGCTTTAGAGAAAGCCAGGCTAGAACAGGAGGGACAGGCGTCAGAGAAAGCTGAAAGGGAGAAACTGGCTTTAGAGAACGCCAGGCTAGAACAGGAGCGGCAGGCTTCAGAGAAAGCTAAAGCTGAAAAGGAGAGACAACAAAAACTGGCTTTGGAGAGAGCTCGGCTAGAACAAGAGAGACTGGCATCCGAGGAGGCAAAAGCTGAAAGGGAAAGACAAGAGAAAGTAGCTCTACAGAAAGCTAGGCTAGAAAATGAGAGACTTGGCATTGAGCAAGTTAAAGCTGAATATGAACGACAAGAGAAACTGGCTTTAGAGAAAGCTTGTCTTGAACAAGAGAGACTTAGCAATGAGAAGGGTAAAGCTGAAAGGGACAGGCTAGAGAAACTGGCTCTAGAGAAGACTAGGCTAGAACAGGCAAGACTGGCAGCTACTGAAAGGGAGAAACAAACAGAGCAAGCTAAGTTAGAGCGTGAACGACTGGAGAGAGTGCGCTTAGCAACCGAGAGAGCTCGGGCACAGAGAGAGAGACAGGAGAGGGAGAAACAAGAGAAAGAAAGACTTGCAGCTGAAGAACGCTTGGTGCTGGAGAACGCTAGAGCAGAAAAGGCAAGACTGGATATTGAGAGAGCTAAACTAGAAAGACAGAGGCTAGAGAGGGAGACCCTCGAGAAGGCACGGGTAGAAAGAGTGAAACTAGCTTTGGAGGAAGCCAAAAAAGAACTGGAAAGAAAAGAGAGAGAGAAAGCGCAGACAGAAAGGGAGATGATGGCCCTCGAACGGGCTAGGGTAGAAAGGGATAGGCTAGAGAGGGAGGCCCTAGAGAAAGCTAGAATTGAACGAGAGAAACAGGCTCTTGAGAAGGCTAGAATTCAAAGAGAAATCGAGAAATCTAGGCTTGACCGAGCGTCACTAGCGAGGGAGAGTATGGCGCTAGGGAAAGCTAGACTAGAAAAAGAACCTGTGGCGAGAGATAGACTAGCGCTAGCAGACAAAGAGAGTCAGGAGAAATTAAGACTGGCTCTAGAAAAGGAAAGATTAGAACAGCAGAAATTGGCTATTGAGCGGGCTAGAGTCGAACAGGAGAGATTAGCAAGAGAGAATGATGCTCTAGACAAAGCTAGGCTTGAAAGGGAAAGACTCGAGAGAGGGACACAGGCTTTAGAGAAAGCTAGACTCGAAAGACAAAGACTAGAGAAAGAGCGACAGGCTCTAGAGAAAATGAGAGTAGAACATGAGAGACAGGAAAGAGAGAGGTTGGCGCTAGAGAAGGCTCGTCTCGAACAGGTGCGGCGGGAGAACGAAAGACTGGCCCTAGAGAAAGCTAGAATAGAACAGGAGAGACGGGAGAGAGAGAAATTGGCTCTCGAGAAAGCCAGACTTGAACAACAGCAGCAGGAGAGATTGGCAAGGGAACGACAACGACTGAACATGGAGAGAGAAAAGATTGAAAGGCAGATCGCCGAGTGGAATCGGCTAGAACGCTTGAAGATGGCGCAAGAGAATGCTAGGGTCGAGCTAGAGAGACTGTGGAGAGAACCTGATCAGAGAGTGAGGCTAGAACAACAAAGATGGGATCAAGAGCAAATGGCTTTTGAAACATCTCGGATAGAGAAAGAGAGACAAGAGAGGGAAAGATTAGCTATATTAAAGGACAAGCAGGACAGAGAGGAGAGAGTGAGACTAGACTTACAGAAGACTAGAGAGAAAGATGAAATACTGATGAGAGGAAGAAGTGGTGTAGATGGAGGTACAGTAGAAAGAGTTCAACAAGAGACTCACAAATTGTCCGTTGAGGAAGCCAAGATTGAACGAGAGAGACAGGAGAGAGAAAGACTGGGACGAGAAAGGGAGAGATTAACTTTGGCAAAGGAAAAGATAGAACAGCAGATAGCTGAGCGAGACCAGCTAGAACGGCAAATATTAGCTCTGGAGAGAGTTAGGCTTGAAAGGGCCAGACAGGAGAAGGTACGGTTGGCCACCGAACAAGCTAAGGTTGAACAAGAGAGGGAGCGGCTGGACACAGAGAGGGAGAGAGGGTAACCAGAGAAAGAGAGGGACTTGTCCAGGAGAAACGGCTAGATGAAGTGGACCATCTGTTGAAAAGAGAAAATCTCTTAAAATGAAAGACGGGACAAAATGAGGGCTGTGCACAGCAGTAGACTTGAGAAGAGGGTTTTTTTTAGCAAGAAGGAAGTGTAGAAAGGGAAGGACCATCTAGAGAAAAAGCAACAACTTTAGGAGACTGAAAGCCACTAAAGGACAAGGGGGAAGTGTCCTGGTGCCCAGAAGAGACAACACGTGAGAGTGAAGCCCTGGATCAAAAGTCAAGTCAAAGTGTCTGAAAGAACGTTGCAGAAGACTAATTCAGACAATAAGTAGGAGTGGCAGCAATAGGATTCACGTCACCGTTTCAAATGCACACTATTTTAAAATTAGTTTTTTTTTTAACTGTCTAGACAAGGCAACATGCTAGAAATATGCTTTTTCCAGTGAATTTCTCATCAAGTTTGATGGCATCAATGATCTATTGTATGTTATATATTTTAATAGTTATATTATTGACTAGACTCGGAAGACATTAGAGAAAAGCCGGATACGGGATTAGAACCTACGGTGCTGCTCAACCTATGGTCCGGGGGGCGTGCTCTATATCCACTCTGCCAACGCACCCCCCAAGAGAATGGACTTTCTAGTTCTTTCGGATCTTTTTTCGGAATAGCAGGCGGGTTTAATATACTTTGTTAAAACCTCAGCAAAATGCACAAGAAGGAGGGGGGAGTTAAAAGTCTCCGAAGTGACCAAGAAGAATTCCTGTTAGGATGACATCAACATGAACACTTCATGGCGACAGACTGAGTTGGTGCCTTGCAAGCCAAGGAACTTTCCTATTGAAATGGCCCATTCAATCATGGTTCAAGGTTGCAATAACCTTAACCATGAAAAGATCTGTGGAGCTGGGGATTTGCTTCAGTGGGGACTTTGCAGGTGTTCACACTCCAAATAGACTTTGGCTTTACTTTTTGTTTGATTCGCTGAGTACTATGGCTGGGCCATATCCACATTTTCTTATATTGATCTGATTCTCTCATCAAAAAACTAAAGAAAAATCAGATATGAAGCCAACTTTATTCGGTGGTCATTTGATGATAGCAGTGCTTGAAAATGTGTGACTTTTTATTAAAATATTTGTTACTTTATAGTATTAATCTAATATGAAACTTCTTTCAAGACAATAAACAGAACACATTTGTTTTGTTTCTTATTGAATTGTGTTTAAAATATACATCATTCAGTCATAGCGGGCTAGTAAATTATCACTGCCATACTGTTGATTTCCTCCTCGGCACGTACCATTAAAAATGATGAGTTATTGTAATGTATACAAGCTTCCAAAGACTGAGCCATGATAGTGCCGATATTTTGTATGGTATTGACGATATCTAGAAATATTGCGATATACAATATTGTTATATTGCCCAAGCCTACTGAGTGCAGCATTTTACTTTTTTGAAATGTAATTAATTGTGAATTACTTTTGACCAAGGCAAAAGGGCTGCAACCAATGATTATTTCAATAGTCGATTAGTTTCCGATTATTGAAGCGAGTAATCGACTAATCGGTTAGATATTTCTCCTTTCAAAAATTCCCAAAATATTCACAGCAACACAGAAATTAATCTTGTGAACTTTAAATGTATTTTGGTTTGTATTTGGTCAATTTTGACCAAATAAAAACCAAAATTGTGCATTTGTTGACGATAGGCAACAAATGTACAACAATTTAGTTACAATTTAGCACAAACTCATTACAATTAATTGTTAAGCTAATATCTTGAGTTTTCTTCATATTCATTAATTCTATCTGTTGAATAATTACTAACCATATTCTGGATTTTCAGAAATTATTAAGTAATATAAAATTTATGTAGATCAATTGGTGGTGGGGTCAGCCAAAAAACTGTTGAAAATAACAATGATTCAACTCCTTTGCGATTATCGAGTATTGCATTGGTTGTCGATTAATTTAATAATCGATTAGTCATCAAGTAATCGACTAATCGTTGCAGCCCTAAAAGGCACACTTTGTAATGGGTGTCTAGGTATGTACATGTTTTTAATGGTTTCCTTGTCTGAGTTAGCCTGCCTTAAGGCAAACTGTGATTTCATTATTTCACTGCAGCCAGTTCCTTGTCAGTAATCCTCATGGGGATAGAGTAACACCACTAAAGTATCCGCATCAATAGGGCTTGTGTATGGTGACGTCACAGCTTGGAGTCAGTAGACATTTTGGGAGTCGCACGGTGAAGTGGTATACCTTACCACTTCACGTCTTGCGGTATTGTATTGGGGTAAAGACAATGGACATTGTTATACTATCAATATATACTGTCAATATTATGCAAATAACGTTCTCTGCCTCTTTGTCTGGCCGCGATGTGACCCCCAACATGTCTGCCGCCCCCAAGCCGTGACATTGCCATGCACAAGCATACAACTACAGCCATTAACAGGCCAAGTGGCTACTCTTCACCATCTTTCTTCTATTTTTTCTTCGCATTAAAAATGACAGGTTGATGTTTATGGACGGGCGACACGGCCTATATTTTTAATGACAAGACTGCCAGACTGCATATGCACTGCATTTTGCTACACATATTTCTTTGTAAATATTAAGACACATGTTTTTGATGATTAAAATATTGTGAATTGTGTTCCTTGTTTGTGGACAATGACTGCTTGAAAGTGTTATCTCTTGTCACTGACCCTATCGAGAGAATTCATCTTTTGGGTGGCTCCACATTACTAGGGTTGCAGTTAATGGGCCGGTAAAACTTCCCTCTGACTACAAGCAGATGACCATTTGGACACAAAGCTGGAGATTAAAACGTATTAAAAATAGACGCCATTGAAGGGGCAAAGTTTAAAGAAGTTTTACAAAATAGATTAAATAAGATTGCAACATTTGGATTATTGACTCAAGTTTAAGGCTTAAAATCACATTTTTTCTACATTGTTTTATTACGTGCGCTAGGGCTGCGCCGCGGAAGCAGATTATGTTTTTAGTTGCGTTGCTTGGTTTGTCTGTCCCCAGGATAAGTTTGTTCATGGATCTAGATTTAAATTTTGTAGAGTTGTTGGAAACGACCAATGGAAGAAGTGATTCCATTTTGGTGCATTTCTGTAGCCTATAAGTAACATAATCATACTTAATCACCAACTTACCGATAGATCGCTGAGCACTTGTTGCGGCCACGTGACCAAACTTCTGGGTTGCGGGAATGCTGGGAAATGTAGTTGGCTTGCCTTGTGCTGAGCATGTTCGCTGGTGGCGTCAATCGCAATCGCGCTGCCACACATACCACTAGCAAGTACTATTTTTTTTTTTTTGTACCACTACGGCGCAGGTTTGCAATCTGAGTGCTTCTAGTTTATATATTCCTTTACGTTTCTATGTGCACTTTACATTGCTGGTAATGATTGCGTTGACTAAAACAAATCCAATCCCCAATGTAAAAATATTTTTACTTAAACTTCTGCTTAAACTCTTTTACTTACATTTAAAAAAAAACATCTTTTGTTGGGGTCGTCGATAGTGATGTGGTTAAATACGCTGAACCTAAAGACGGCCCCCATTCATAGTAATGGTGCTTGCTGTGGTTTAGATCACGGCGTCCGTAGTGCCATGAGTTCTACTCCCATCACCGTCTTTTCTGAGACATCTACCCTCGATCTCTTCAACCCCGTTTCCGACTAATCCTGTCAATAAAGCTGGAAAACGGTGCTTACTTCTAGAAAAAAAAACAGACAAAAAACATCTTTTGTATATCCATAATTATTCTGTAATTTGGCGATAACATTACTTATCAGATGATTTGGTGTAATTCATGCAATAATATCAAATTTACTAATGCCTTGAAGTCTTTGTTAAGCTCAGAAAAAAAAAATGCCTGTACATTTTGGTTTTGTACTTTTTACTTTTCAAAATAAATTTCTCAGCCTGTACTTTCTACTTTCCTTCACTTCAACTTGTAATATCTTGGCATTTGGCACACATGTCATATATTTCATCATTGTACTGTCTAATTGCCCTAGCCATAGAGGACTTTATAAAGCGTTTTTGCAACACATACAGCATCCTTCCACTCAACAGCCAATAGATCACAGCAATTGTCCAGATGCTGTCCACTCGGATCCTAATATGGCTGTCGGTAAGCGCAGCAGCCGTGTCCAGGCGACTTGCCCAGCATAAAGCCTGCCTTCTTGAACAACCTGTTAAGTCTGTTCCTATCTCTCACAGTTATGCTGCCTTCCCAGTGCACTGTAAGGCCTGACCGAAACGAACCAAAAAGCGTGGTTGCTCTGAGGCCTGAACTACACCTGAACCACACATATTTTTGTCCGATTGGGCCTCTCTAGCACACCAATCTGGGAGCTTGGGACACTCAAATTGGATACATCTGAAACCGCAAAAACAAGCGTAAAAATAAAAAAATATCCGGTTAAGTGGATTTGTGTGGTTAAACTTTTACGCATGCGCACTGATCAGAGCGAGAATCACAACAACAATGGCGGACCTACGGGACATATGGGGACTTATTAGACTGCTGTCCGTTGCGCCCGATGGGTGCGCCACCCGAGGCCGAGCTCCGTGCCGCATGCCGACGCCGCTCTGTAAAGTGGCGGGTCGCGAATCCGGACGTGGAACCGGTCACCCCCGTGTATCCCCCTGGCCACAGTGGCTCCACTCATGGCCGGCACCCAGGAGCTGACTGTTTAATTAAAACAGCATTGCGATGGCCCAAGCGGGTGTTTACTAGGGCTGAACGATTTCTATAAAAAAATTCAACCTGGGTTTTTGTTCCAAAAACTGAAATTTTCGTTTTTTGTCGGTTTTTTGAACAGCACTATGCATAACACCCCCTGTAACGGTCTTTGTCTATCGTGGTGGACTATATCTTCACAATCTGGTTTAACGCAGTCGGGCGTTTAAGCCGTGTCGCTGAGTGCAGACACGCTGGATGACTGGAGTTGGCCACCGTCGTTAACCGTTAACTCCTGGCTGTTCCGACCCGATTCAAATTATAATTCATTCGACCTCAATTGCTCTGAAAGCCCGAATGAACGTGCCGAAAGAAGGAAACGCAAACGGCCCGCGCGTTGCGCGGAGGAGTAGATACGCCTCCACTGTCCTCCCAACTGAGCGGACAGTCCTTTGGTTCACACCACTCTGTTTCCCCCGCTCCAGCACGATGAGCGGCATGGGATGAGATCCGTGTCAACCATGAAAGCGCTCAACTCCCATGCACGGCACACCTAAACAACCCCCAACCCAAGTGTGGCCACCCAACACTCCGTCCGCGGTGGTGCACGGACAAACACAACGGCGGCCACATTTATTCAAATTTCCAAACGACGCATAGCCCTTCCATACATGCACGGAGAAACCGAAGCCTTGAAGAAACCGAAACCGCGCCATTTTTATTTCCGGTTTTCAGTCTCAACCGCAAATCGTTCCGTCTTAGTGTGTGCGCAATGGGATTTCTGCCCAGTGCTCTGAATGTCAAAGTGAAGAAATTCAAAGCCAGTGAGCGTAGCTTCCGCAAACATCACATGACACATCCGCTGTTACGTTTCATCGGCCAATCTGCTTGGTTTGTGAATATATTACTGGGCGATATCCGATCGGATTGATATAGAAGTCCGCACTTGTGGTCAGAAATATTTATTTAGTTGAGGTACGAAGAATATCCTGATGAATAAATATCTGTGTACGTGTAGTTTAGGCCTGAGAAACCTGGTACCAAATGGCCTCCAATGTCCTCTGTTTGAGTGTTGGGTATGACTTTCTGGCTGACGATAGCTGTGAGAACTTTTTTATGGACCGGCTAGGAAGACTTTGACCCACAGATGGTTGCCAAGTGAAATGATCCATGAAGTCAAATGTGCTGAGGTTTTAACAAGCTCTGGTTACTGGCTGCGGAGCTATAATAGAAACCAAAGACTCTTGTGAGCAGCTCGAAATTATTTTTGCTTTCCGAATGGTTCAGGCAGGCCTATGTTTAATGTTTTTGTTCTCTGACCCGTTCCGCCACCAAAATAATGGTTTGGAATGCAAAAATTTAGTTCGTTCTTAAAGGTCCTTATAGTGTGCAATTTTAAGTTTAGATATAGTTCATGCAGCATATATTTGGTGGACTTTCAAACTTTAGTGCAACTGTTTTAACGTGAAAACTGGGTTTAAAATGCCATTAAATTCGCTTCCTTGTCTGTCTACAAGGTGGAGCCCCAGATGCATATAGAGAACGAACAAAAAATGTTTTTAACCGCTTTTGTAGATTTCATAATATTCCGTTTCAGTTCCAGAACAGTTGAAGAATTCTTTTTTGTTTCCACTTCCGCCCCTCGTAAAATTCTGCTAGTTTTGGGTTCCCGTTTTCGTTCCTTGAACCGGTCCGGAGCCCTGCTACAGCAGCAGGCCTCATGGAAACACTGGAACCATGGGAAGCAACAGAACAAAATTTTGCAGTTGTTTAAAAAAACAAAACACACTAGCAAGATGAAGACTAATTTACAGTGGCCCAGCAGAATCAATGTGTGTATGCCTACCAGGCATCAAAATGCAGTACTTTTGCTTTCAAGACAGCAAGCAGACGAAGACGAGACTTCACAGCTTTTACATTTAAGTGCATTGAGTCGTCATTAAGCCTTAAATCACATTATAGATATTTGATATTTTGATGTAAATGATGGACTCAGTAATTTAACCAACCAACAATGTATTAAGTTATTTGTTGGGCGCTAGCGCCATTTTCCTGTTTCATTGACCGAGTTAGTGTGAAGGGGAACGAGAGAGTGGGGGAAGCAGACCTGCAGTGTTGCTGAGGGGAAGCGGTCTCACGACAGCTGCGTGCCGTGGGAGCAGGTCGGTTCGCCGCATCGCCCATTCGGCGCAGTTGTTTCGCCGTGCACATGCAGTCGTTTCACCGCACATGGAGAGAGAGAGAGAGAGAGAGAGAGTGGGAGCGGAATTTTGGAAGTTAAAATCGTCAAAGCAAAAGGCCGTATATAATTGTATGACAGAGTTGCGCTCGATGCCGACCGGGCCGAAGCGCGTCCCTCGCCGAGGTTGTTGTTATTATTAAATGTCCGACAGCTTGTCACAGATAAATAATGCAGCAGTAATTATGAAAACTAATGCAGTAATGTTGTTATTTATTATGTAATTGTCCGACAGAGTTTAATTTTACTTATTGAAGTATATCCGGCCAAAGTGCGGTCCTCTCCACACCTGTTATTGTTATTATTATTATTATTATTATTATTAGTTATTGTCCGACAGAGTTGTCAGGGACCCTACGCCGATAACAGGAGGGTATTGTTATTTTATTATTAGAGAGAGCGAGAGAGAGGAGAAGAAAGAACCAAAATATTGATAAAAGTGAGCTCAAATTAAAATAAAAAAAAATAAAAAACTAGATACGGGTTGGAGGTACAGATTTTTAGCTTACCAAAACTTTTTGAATGGTCAAAATTGTCATCATCATCATCATCATCATCGTTATTATTATTATTATTAACATGCCAAACTCTGCTGAGGACTGGCTCTATCAATTATTGCGGAGATAGAACGAATAGTAGAATAATTGCAGTATTGCTTATGTGTGTGGACCGCCAGACATTTTTAAGTTTCATTGGTGGATTTAATTTGTTAATTTGTCTAACTATGGTATAGGAAACTGGTTTTACACATGGAAATTGCGCGCATCAGGGGCAAGCAACGCCGTTTCCAGCGGAAACCCGATCGTCAACAATACTGTTAACGTTCAGCTCACGTTAACAGTAGCCAGTACACAGTACTGCAAGGTTAATGGCGACGGAACGTCGGTGTTTAAACATGCTCGAATGCCGGCGACTGCTCGATATGGCCTGCCTATCCGCGCATAGAATGCGCAGACAAACAGCTGAGGGGAGTCCCAAGATGTGTGTGTGTTTGCACGCACTCATATGCGCACACATTATGGAGAAAGGTTGGTAAAACAGCAACACTTCTGCGCCGTGGACGAATTGCATCTCACACGCATGTTGCGATTTTCACCATTCACACACAGACACCCACAAACAGGCATGTGTGTTCGCAGGGATGACAAACGCATATCCAGCCCTCACCCACCACGATGCACCTGTCACTTGAAACGGCTGCACTCCATATAACTATTGCTCAAAACACGCGCAGTTGCCTGCACTCAATTGTGATTCAATTCGCAAAACTTTTTTCAGTCATTCATTCTACTTTTAACCTGTTGTTGTCGGAGGGAAATCTGCGTAGGTGCCCGCGGGGGCTGTCATTCTACACTCACATGCCTGCTACAAATGAAACGATTTGACTGCGATATATGTAACCGTGCGCCCTTGGAATGCCATTATAGTTTCAATGTATATTTTATTATCTACCCGCTTTGTTATTAACTCTTTCACCACCGAGCCTCTTCAGCATTCACTGTCCCTAAATTGCCAGGGGTTTTCGGGCTTTTTTGGGACTTAAGTAGAGGCCCACAGAATATTCTCTCCATCGTCTATTAAAACACGGCTCATTTTGTAGATGATATTCTATATTCCAACCAGGAAAAAAAATTGTGTGTCTCAGCCCCCCTGTTCCAGAGATATGAGTGTTGAATTATGGGTAAAAATGGACATTTCAGAGCTTGAAACTTAGTTTAGGAGTTATGGGCACTTTGGTGAAGTGTTTGATTTCACACTAAAAAAAAATTTCACCAGATCAATTTGGGTTCTATTTTGTTCAGAACATCATAAAGTTTTTTGACATCACATTTTATTTTACTCAACATCACCACCAGGTGGCGATTTGGGGACAAATTAGAGATAGAATTTCAATTCACACTTGTCTCAATAGTTCCAAACACCACAAAAACTGCCAATGGGTGCATACAGCAATGGATTGCTGGATTGTGAATAAGTTGCGTGCAATTCGTGAACAATGCTACTAAAATTACCCACTTGCCATATATAGTGGGGGGAAGATAATAATATTAATAATTATATATATATATATATATATATATATTGTGTTCAAAAAAAGAAAATACACAGCATACCCATGTAGGGCGAATTGAAAGTCGACATGTATGTGAAATTCATGAATGAATCAGTTCAAAAAGCCATGTATTGGCAAGTGGCAATGTCAACATAAGTGAATGGTAATGGAACAAAATGCACTGCACAGCCACAATATCGATGAGAGAGAGAGGGAACGAGAGAGAGGGAGAAAGGGAACGAGAGAGAGAGAGAGAGAGAGAGAGCAAGGGAACGCGAGAGAGAGGGAGGGCGCGAGGGAGAGAGGGGGCGCGAGGCAACGCGAGAGTGAGAGAGGGAGGGCGCGAGGGTGTGTGTGTGAACGGGCCTCCTGCTGGAGGGATATCGCGGAAACAAAAGGCTCCTCCTACTTCTACTTCGACGACTACTACTAGTAGTAACTAGTAGTAGTAGAGAATACTAGTACTGTTCTAGTGTATATTAGTGACAAACGTTTGCCACGCGTTGTCGCACGTAGCGAGTCAAAGCCACGCCCCCATAGCTGCCTGGCTATGGAAAGCGTGGAATGCCTATGCTATGTAACCAGCGTATCTCCCTCATATCAACCCGATATCAGTTAAGAAAAATACTCATAATTCACTTCTCAACATACTGTAAATGTTTTAGAAGCATTATCCTCATGCTAGAAATATGATTTTCACACAGCAAATGGACAATAATGTCATGATGACGTAGCAATAAAAAAAATGTTCCGACGTCGCTAGGCGATAGCGGCGATAGCGGCAAGGATTACTTGTAACGTCTTGGGGCGACTGCATCAGTGAAAGAGTTAACATGCCATAACACCATGCAATGCACTGCAGCACTGCTTGAGAACGGGCGTGCATAAAAGCGATATTTGCATAACATTGTCCTTTTGAAAGTCTTCTGTTATTGATTTAATATGCTATCAATCACCAGCAGATGGCAGCATAACTACATCCATTGTATTAGATGGATAGATAGATGTACCACTTGACCGTATACCAGCAAAATGTCTGCCGCCGCCAAGATGTGACATCACATGCTACAGCCCTATTGACATTGCTATTCTAGAGTGTTTTGAAATGACACTTCTTTAGGTTGTGTCATGCCCACTCACTGGGAGTGCCCCAATTCCTCACGTGGCGTTCAGAATATAAAGAAATACAGAATTGCAGCTAACGGGAAGATGGGAAAATTGCAGGCTTTAGCTTATCAGGCAAGTGCATTCTATGCTTGAACATACCAAATATGCTAGCCTGGAGTGCCAGAACCAACAAATCGTTCACACATTGAACATGATTAGAACGATCATTGTGTCTAGTAAAACCAGGGCCAAAATCAATCATATCGTCTTATCCATCACAGCGCAGTATGTGGGACAAGCGCCCACTTCTTGCGTTACCCATACCAAACTGCGTCTCGATTCAACTACCATATTTTTCGGGCTATAAGCTGCAACTTTTTCCCCTCACTTTGAACTATGCGGCTTATAGAAAATAGGAAAAAGAAACAGTGTATTTGAAAGCTGCCCTTCTCCTATCCAAGATGGTGCACGCAAAGGCCGCCTAATTGTATCTGCACATGACAGACCAGCGTTACTTTACTGTAATGTAATAGCTCCAGTAGAGCCTGTAAACACTCCGCTGTGAATGAGACTTGGATGATGAATGGCGATAAACCGTTCAAGTCGTCATTTTCTGGCGTCGGTCGGTGGAACCTAACCACGTGTAAAAGCGTGAGGCAAGCGAACAACACCAATGGATTACGAAAGGCTGGACTTGCGCAAGGGAACGTGAGCGTTTGGTTCACCCCGGGACCTGTGGTGAACTGTTCAGAGACTTTTCCACTACGACACTGAGGAAGAGGAGTTTGATGGGTTCAGTGATGAGGAGTAAAGCAATCAATAACAACTTATGTTTTGTTTTGCCAAGCGCCCTTGCTCCTGGGCTCGGAAACTGATCATTACTGAGCATCGACCGCACTAGCAAACGTTATTATTTATGTCAATAATTACTCGATAATTGCCAATTATCTGACTAATAATATTTAATTGATTCATTCAACATTGATTTTAAATCTCCATATTGCATATACATGACAGCAGTACACACACATGGAATTTTAGTTGGGCATGAAATAACTGTCAAGATCAACAAGTAATAAACAAGGTCAACACAAAAGAAAGAAAAAGTGGCAAGAATCGGCACATGCAACATGTCAACATATCAAGCAGGGTTACCCCCTGTGTTCAGCAGCATCACGTGAGTGGGAAAAAACTGTTTCTCAGTCTAGAGGGGTCCG
>OMKY01251613.1:11465-22740 GCA_900302395.1 Bregmaceros cantori | reverse complement strand
TATTTCACACCTAATGCGGCCACTCTGTCAGTTTCTGCGCTTCCAGCCTGATAGTGATACACAACGGAGAGTAGCGCGGCTGTCTGCGGTACACAGAGCTGACGCGCTCTGTTCTAAAGAATGAATACAAATCCTTCGTTATACAGCAAGGCAACGAACCGCAAAATATCCAGTTGGCTAATATTATTGTTGTTCAATTATATATTTATTATGCTGTATTAAAAACGTAAAATGTTGTGTCTGTGTGTGGGGAAGGGGCTTGTTAGTTCATGCCGTTTTACATATTGAGCATATGGTATGTATTTGAAATGCATTTTATTTTATTCAACTTACTTTTCTTTTTCATATATTTCTTTATAATAGTTTGCAAAATTGTTTTTTTAGTAACATAGATCTGTACGAATTTGGGGAGGAGAATATTGATGCTTTTTTTCATTCATAATAGATTTGATTTTAATATATATTTTGTACTTCCTCAAAAATGTTAGGCAACTCCATGCTACTGCACCCGCTACCTGCCTCTGAAAATATGTTGCTACGTGTCTGTACAATGTATTAATTCTAAATAAAATAAATAAATAAAATAAAACCGCAATTAATCGCGAAGGTGGAAAAACCGCAATTTTTATTTTTGGGCAAAACCGTGCAGCCCTACCGTCTAGCGATGTGCGATCCATTGGTTCTGGCTTGCCAGGCAGAGTCATCATCATAAAGATCAATTTATATCCAGGATGCCATCAACTGGCGAAGATTATTCATTTTATTATCGTTATCAGTATTAGCAACATCATCATTATCATTATATACCATCAAATAACATTTACTGAGGTGAACAGCAAACTAGCAAAGTATACCACACCCCGATATCCATTTTGCCCAATGTCTTGTTAACTTTCTTTAGAGTAAAAATGTTCACAGAACGTGCTGGCACACCTGCAATGCCTTTCCCGATCTCTCTCGGCCCAATTTTGGAACTAACTATCAATAAAATGGTGCGTCGCTTAAAAAAAAATAACAAAAAAGAAGTAAAATAATAAGTACATATTCCAACTTCCCAAACATTCCGATGTGATGGTCTGCTTACATTCAGAAGTGACACAATTAATATCAGTGTTTAATGCCGGCACACAACTTTTAATTTTGGCGTGTGTGGAATTTTAAAAAATTGCGGAAAAAGGATGAGAGACCAGGAAAAGCAGACCTGCAGCACTTAGTGGGAAACAAACTCGCGATGCTGCGTTCGCTGTGAACTCAAGCCACAGGCACAAGGCTCCATATGTGCTGAATGCAGCGATCAACTCCCACCCGTCTGTACATTTCACCTCATTTGACGTAGCAGGCAAAGATCCGAGATTTGAGCAGCATGCCATTTGCGGGACTTTATGTCTATTTTTAGACTTTTAGGTCCATCAATTATCACGGGGTAATATGAACTCTGGAATTCCCCCATGAGGATAAAGAGGGGGGACTTGAAGGAATGGGGATGACCAAGTGTCAAATGATATACAAGCTTAGACATCACCCAGATAGAGCCAACCAGACGAGGCACTTGCGCAATTGACAATTCAGGGTTTGGGGAAGTGGTAGGTCCCGATTTTCAAAATTTGACTAATCGGAGTTGGTTGTTCCTCTATGTGGTTCATATTTCCAAATCTCCATGCTGTGGATGTGTGTGTATTAAGGATGTCAATTTGATTCATACATTATTAAATCATCATTAATTCCATCGGTCAATTCAATCATCAACTTTTTAAATATTGATGGCACTAATATGTTGCAAGGCAAGACTTTTAAACTGCAACACTCATGGAAGTATTGGGACATAGTATATGGACCCAAAGGAAGAGATTCATCTCATTTGGTGAAAAGTCCAATCATGCATCAAATCTATTGTAGTACAAATTTCAGATTGTTTGGTAAGAAATGTATCATTATTAATCATAGACATTCCTATTGCGTATATAATGTCCGATTTTCAGAAAATGAACATATTATGAACGTAAATCTGACGGACAACAAACATTAATGGAATTTGATAACTGATATCACCAAGATTTTTATTCTTATGCTTTTATGACTTCCAAAAAAGGCATAAAATGCAAATGTCAAAATGAGCAGGGAAAAAAAACTTGGCATTTCTAACTTTGGCAGTTAGAAATTAACATTTATTGGCTGGTCTGTGAACGTGTGTTGGGTGGATATAGCCGATTCCAATATCATGAAATTAATTCCATAACACAAAAGGGAAATAATGTGAATAATTTCCTGCAGTACATCCCAGAAATCAGGCTCAACGTTTTAAAAAAAAAGCCTAATATTTCTTAAGAAAAAAAAAACAGTTACGAGAAACTACTTGGCATGAAGACAACCAAAAGCCGACTTCCTGTTCCATTCCCGGGAAGAGGAAGTCTCTGTGCTGACAAAGTAAACACAGAATTTCACAGCTCAGTGAAATCATGGTCATAGTGCACGAACCATCATCACACCTTCAGCACTTACCAATCACAGCAAAGTCAGTTTGGCTTCAACGATCAGACCAGCATTAATTTCAACAGGAAATCTATTGATTCATTGATTTAGAGGTACCAATGTGTAAAGTTCGACCATTACACCATAATCAGTCTGTATAATTTTAGTTCTGAGCGCAGTGCACTTGACTCTTTCCCTGAATTGGGGAAAAAAGGTGTTTGTTAAGATCCAACAATTGTGGAGTGGGTTGTTACTCGTCACACACATGGTGCAAGTTTCATAACCTCCAAAAAGGACTACAACCATGCCCCATCCTTTGACTAACTCAATTAGGGATGATTCAATGTGGTTAATACACTACTTACCATGGTTTTAAATCAATAGTCTAATTAGTACATTTTTTTAGACTTTCTTGGGGCTGCTAGGCAACAAGGTGCCATGCACGGCAGGACTTTCAACCTTCATTACCAAAGGAATCTTCAACAAGATATCAACGTAAACAATTAAGCGGTGATAATTAGTCGTTTACTTTATTATTAAGGACGTATTGTGGAGATTGTAGTTTGTCAAATCTATTTGTGGTACAAATATATGATCAATTGTTTAGTAAAATTAAAATTGTTTACATATTATAGATCTTTTAAATTGATTATCGATTTGACATCCCTAGTCACAATATGAACTGTAGTACTGTACATATACTGTCTCCCATGAACTATTCTTCTAAAAACGACATGAAATGACAACTTAAAAACAATGGAATTGATAAAAACAGAAGTTAGGCAGGTAGCACAGTGCCTTGACCCTTGACGTGTGAACATGTCTTTCGACACTCCCTTGCACGCCTAGAGGTCCATCGCAGCTTCCTGCTGTCTGGGCAGGGCAGCGAGGATTGTAGCGGACCCCTCCCATCCAGCCTGGGCTGTATTTATCTGGCCGTCTTCGGGGGGGTGCTTCAGGTCCCAGGGCTGCATGTGGAAATTTGGCTCAAGCTCGCGGCTAGCAGCAAGTTTAGACGTCTTGCCAAAACTAGCATATTGAAATTCAAAAGTGTGTTAACTTGTACACAAAAAAATATTCAGAATCCAATACCCCACCAATGTTCACTGACCATAATCGACTTGCCTCAATTAATTGTTCCGTCACAGATATCGGCAACTAAATTGCCCCCCAGTCTCGTGCCTGGGCGGGCATGGGAGAGTAACCCCTCCGTTACACGCGAGAGTCTCAAACCAACTCCCCAATGTGTCTGGACCAGAGCCACACTAGATTTTAGCCCAAACCTTTTAAGCATACAAAAGGATCACATTTGGCGATTCGACCAATCACGGTCTTGCATATTACTGTCAACCACATCTGCTCACATTGTTCACAGTCTCGTGTAAACCAAAACATGGTCAGGCATACAGCCATAGCCAGGGTATCTAGACCTTGGTCAAACGCTGCATACTAATGAAGCTAAAGCTACAAGGTTACAGAGATGCCAACTGTCTATACACTGTGAACAACGGTAAATGTATTTTCTTCTTCTTATGTACATGCATAATTGCTCGTCACTGTAGCAATTACTTGATAAATCGAAATGGAAATTAAGGAAAAATACTTAAAATATTAAAATAGCTCAATAGCTGTAGCCTTAAAATATGTTATTGTTGCTTGTACCATTTGTATATATTTTTTTTATATCAACATTTCTCCTTCAGACTAAAACAATTCTGCTGCTACTGTGAGAATACTGTTGCAATGTTTTATGTGTAACGGCAATAAACCTATCCTTGCAAAATTGTGTTCATAAAATGAGTCGCACCCTGGAGAAGGATGTGTCATGAACATCCTTACATTTCAACTCGGTTTTCTTTGTAAGACAATCTGCGGGAAACACTCATTGTCACTCCCCAAGAAGTGTTAATGATCAAACACAATGATAGTTAATAAGTGACTTCAGTCAGTGCACGGACCACTAAATGCTGACAAGGTCCCAAGGACAGGAGCAGGATACACTAACGTCTGAAACCTGGTGGAGTCCATACCAGGGAACCGGCGGTCTAGCTCAGGGACACCCAGAGCGGTGGCTTAAACCAGTAATGTTAGTTATTGATCAAGCTTAATTCGTACTTTTGCAGTTGCCACAGAAAAGACATTCCTGAAAATGAAAAAGGTTCTGAAAATGTTTCATATATAGTCAAACTGATTTCAAAGAAATCAGTGCAAAGTTCTTTGTGTGAAAATGGTTCGCACTTAAACTCTATATCTCTAGATTGCTTTGAAAATTAATATACTGGTCATGGGTTTACAAAAGCAGAGAAACGTACTGATGTCCATTAAAATTTCAATGAACCCTTTGCAAGTAACTTCCACAGAAGTCCAACAAAAGCCAGACGTCCCAACTCCCAAGACATGTTTTTAGAATGGAAAAATGTGTAAACACAGATCTCCCTGGAGGTAAGATTGTCTTCATATTGTAAGCAGTCGCGTTTAGAAATATTTGGTAGACCTTAGTTCAAACATCAATTTTCTTGTCATGAAGTTCTTAACCCTTTCAGGAACAATCAAACCAATATCAGGTCTGCACGACAGCTTGCACAGACACAATTCTAGGAACCACTAGAGACGGGTGCAGATCATTATTAAAATTACTATTTGTATTCCCGCGTCTACAATCTTTTTTTAGTACCGAGTAATATGGCCGATAATATGCCAAGTAACACCATGCAAGTTAGGACTTTTAACCTGCAAAAATAATACATTCTCAACACGGTATGTTATGATTTTACGGCTCATGTAGGTTTTGGGATATTATATAATCACCTACCCTGTACCACAAGAAAGGGATTCCTCTTTGTTGATGCAGCGTGGAAATGTGTGGCAAATGTGTTGCAGTGATTTCTAATCAATTTTTTGCTAATAAATCCAACCGATTAAATATTAGTGGTTGGTTAACCGGTTAGTCAATGACTTCCCCAAGCAAGACTTTCCAGCTAACAAGGAGCACTCTAGTTATCGTGTGTAGGCATTGCTACTGGCAGTCATGCATAGTCTCTGACCAGAGAACCAGTTCCATTGTGCAGTAGACCTGCCCGAGAAGGCTCTCTAAGGCTACAGCTCACAAACACGCGTCACCACAGTGAGCTGCTGAATCCAGCCTCTACATATCCATCATAACCAGATATGGCAAATCTAGTTTGAGGAAGTAAAAGTCGTGCCATGTTTTGGCTCTTCCTGTGGACTGCAAAACAAGGAAAGTGCTAACAAAACTAAAGCTGCCAAAAGCTGTAGTTAAGAAATTACCAGTTACGCATAAAATAAAATGCTGTAGCCAAGCGTGATAACAAAACATTAAATCAGAATCAACTAGAAGCACTCAAAGTGCAAACCTGCGCCAGGGCGATGGGGTCACTGATGCCAACACATCTAGACACTATGTTACTTATAGGCTACAGAAATGCACCAAAATGTAATCACTTTTCCCGTTTTGTTTGCTTTTGGTGGCACGTGGGATTATATTCATAAAAATATATATTTTTGTGATCTGCCAGAGGTGGAATCATGCGATTCCACCTCCAGCTCTCCAGGTCGGCAGACCGTAGGCTATATTATCTGACCTGTGCTAGTACCACGCAGTATAGTGGGGCCAATGCATGTTGCAGGAGGCTATTATGTTACTTAAAGAAATGCACCAACATTTTACAACTTGTTCCATTTGTCATTTCGAAAATCTTCACAAAATTTCATCCAGATCCGTGCACAACCTTTCCAGTTATCCTGCTGACAGACAGACAAACCAATGCGACCGAAAACATAACCTGCTTGGCGCAGGTAACAACTGTTTCTTATGATCAGAATCAATGCAACACTACTGAAGCCTTTATTTTTTGCATCCCAAGTTGTTCTAAAAGAAACCTTTGGTCGCCTCACAAGTGCAGGGTAGAAGCCTTCTGATCTGACAGTTACATATGCTGGCTTAAGTACACAAATGTTATTTACCGAGCTGAAGACACACAGCCCAGCCCTGTTTTACACTAACGCCACCCCTTTTAGTAGGTCGTGTCCTATTTGGATTCAATAGACTCAGGGTGTAGGAGGAGATAGTTGTGGTTTGGGAATTACGTGTAGGCTTGGTGTAGGAGATAATAGGTGTGGTTTGTGGATAACTTGTTGGGCCGTTTTCCAACTCGTCTTGTGAGCCTTCGGCTCTGTGCATGGCAAATAGGCAATAGTGATGAGTTGCCCGAAAACAACCTTGGAACAGTGGCTGTGTCCGAAATCACTCCCTATCCCCCTGTGTCTGAATTCTCCATGTACCCTAAATACTGCACTGTAAGTATCCCACAATGCACCACAAAAAGTAGTGAGCATTGGATGTACTCTAGACGAAGCAATATAACCCATAATGAATTGCAAGATGTTTTAAAAATGACCTAAACTCCCCCCCCAAAAAAAAATGCCACTTTTTCTGATGATTGTTGAATCTCGGCCATTGCTGTTGAGTGCACTATAAGACACAGCCAGTTATTCCCCCATTAACAATTCATTTGTTGCTGAACTTACACATTTAACATAAGTTGACACGATTCACATCAAAGTCCGCACCCTGGTTCATAATGATTGGTTAGGGTAATGTCGTCTTCCACTAGCATGCGATTCAACCTTCTTTGAGATCAGTTGTGTTATATGGCAACATATCACAGCTCCCTTTTCATGTCACGAAGACTCAAGTTTAGTCTCTAAAACTTGCAAGGGACATACATATGCCAATTGTCAAATGGATGTGCATTGGAAAACAGCCACTTACAGACTCCTACTGGGTTTGCAGATTATATCATGCAACTTTTGTCCTCAAATGCCACCTGTCATTTGAAATTATTCATTGGTACGTGCTTTGTGAATCACTTGTTGGCATAGGATCATTTTTGGGTGACCCATCCCATCCCTATGTCCGCACGCTGCCGCGAATGGTCCAAGGACCAGCTGGAAAAATGGTATTGGTGTAGGACGGGATAGGTGTGGTTTGTGGATGACCTCTCACAAAGGATTCCTCTTTGTGACGCTATGGTGGGAAATGTTTCATGTAGTGCAGAGTGGAGCTGCACGGTACTTCTGCCTAAATATACGATAACGAATATTTACTCAGAAGTCCACTTTAGGTTTTCAATTACGGTTTTCTTGTGGCTGCTCAGTTCCGACGGAAATAAAGCCTTTATCTTGTGAAAACATGTTTTAATTAGAGTTTAAAATGTAAAACAAAATGCAGGGTTTGTGTGTGCAAAGCCGCACAATAGGCTACATTGTTTCCATTAAGGAGGGCTGTAACTCGAGTCGAGCCGTCATGCTGTGCTGTAACTAATTACCCTAATTAACAAAAAAAGCAATTTCTAGGTTCCCAGAGGCAAAAAATGTGTGAACAATGTAAAGACAAGTGTTACCGCCCACAAGACTAGTTCTGCTGGTGCCATGAACTCATGCTTCCACATTGTTTATTAGCCTAGCAAGGCAGAACCAACACATCGCCCACACATCGCACATCGCTAGACATTTGCATGGGGATCTGGGAAAATCAGGCAAGCCACCGGTACGGATCCAATCGACCAATCAGCGAGGACGTGGAAAGAGTTTGTACTTGTCCCACCTACTGCGCTGTGACTGGATAACATGATTTGATTGAGAGGTTTTTTTAACGTTTTCCAACCCTGGTTTTACCAGACCCAATGATCATTCTAATCTTGTGCGTTGACAATTCATTGGTTCTGGCTTGCCAGGCTAGTGTTTTACAGGAGAGATTTCAAATGAGATCTGAAATGTATCTCTGCAGCACTTTCAATTGTAGTACATGAGTCATTCCAGAAACCTGGGAAGTCATCCAAGAATTCAAACAAAGAATTTATACAATTTTGTTGTGTGTGTTAAAAACCACTTAAAATAGCATTCAAAGTCCCTTCAAGTGGTGCCTGGCTACTTTGGCTACCGTAAATGACAGGATGCAAAAGATGAAACATGTGCAGGTCCAACCAGCCAAAGGAAACTAGGTCACACATTTAGGAACATACAATTTATAGATGGACGCAAACCTCATTTTGTTGTTTTATTCTGCACACATTTAACACTTTAAGTGCCATGGATGTGTCTTACAAAAATGCTTTATGTAAAAAAAAAATCTCTTTAGAATGTAAAAAATGTATGTTATTATATAGGACTGCAACTAACAATTATTTTTGATCATCGATTTCACGTTTTTACTGACGATCAAACTGATTAATCAGCTAATTTTTCCTTTAAAATCGGAACAATGATTAACCTGAAGCATTGTCATTTTTACATTATCAAAAGTTTGCAATATAAATTAACTTTTTGCGGCTCCGCCATCTCCATGTATTGTTAACATTTCGATTTCATTAGTATTGGCATGGAAGATCCTATTCTTCAGTGCCAACTTTTTGTGTTTTCACCCATTATGTGTCGTTACGCATCTTAACAGTATTCACTATCCAAGAGAATGGGCGGCACCATGACATTGGGAATGCCAAATAACATATTAAACACGTTTAAGCGGAGAATGGGCCAAGCAAGTAAACCATTAATTGTTGCAGATTAATCGATCAAATTAGCTGACGATTATTTCAATAATCGATTAATTGATGAACCAGTTGCAGCCCTATTCTTATAATATGGACAATTAAATGTTATGCTATTTTTTTATATGAAAATAGGTATGCCATGTAGTACCACATTAATCGCGTGCCACCGGTCATCAATTCCATAGTTGTGGGTTTTGTCCAGTATGAAATCGATGTGGGGCAGTTTTCCACCACCCATCGTGAGGAGGCACCAGGGCCAGTGGAAAGCCAGCACAACAGAGTCAAGCGGAGTCGAGTACGGCTGTAGCAGTAATGGAAACACGCCTATAGAGATGCCTTTGCCGGCGTGATTTGTTGCTCACAAGCAGCCGGTTGTGAAGTCACACAGGCAGGTTGTGCACTGAGCTGGCCCTTTGTTGGTGTGTGACCAATTTAAAATGTCACACAATTTGCAATGCCCTTATTTGTAGAGAATCACAACAGTCATTAACCTCAAATGGTAATAATATTAATAATAATTTTAGTATTAGTGTATGTCTGCTACTTGCTGCTAACTTATAACATATTGGTTTATTTTAGAGCTGCAACTGATTTAT
The DNA here is from genome assembly GCA_900302395.1 of Bregmaceros cantori. Classification (NCBI taxonomy): domain Eukaryota; kingdom Metazoa; phylum Chordata; class Actinopteri; order Gadiformes; family Bregmacerotidae; genus Bregmaceros; species Bregmaceros cantori. Next base: position 13,103 of record OMKY01251613.1, on the reverse strand, counting down.
CGGCGATAATCGTCAAGTAATTTGATAATCGATGAAATCTGCAGCGATTAATCGTTTACTTGTTTGGCCCATTCTCGGCTCAAATTGAATATATGTTGTCAGTTAATATTTACAGTGTGCTGGCACTTCCTATTTTCTTGGACATTGGATACTGTTGAGACCCATTGTTTACTTCACCATGCTTCTGGTGAAGTAAACAATGAAAGAAAATAAATGTCAGTTACAATCAATGTGTTTAATGCAGTTTTCACTTTCTATCACACCTATTATGAACAAAATATTACATTTTGGAGAACTTACCCATTCCAGCACACGAATGAAGCCTAGCGGCTCCTTGAGGGGACCGAGGTCCAGTGAGAATCCAGTCGTCGCTCTCTGCAAACAGGCAAGTCAACACCGCTTTACGGCAAACTCCCACTGCAAATAAAATCTGCACTGAAGTGAGTGTAACAGAGGTGAAATGGAATATATTTCAAATTTGTATACACAGAGATTGGACCGACAGCAATAGGCTGCACGGCCAACTACCATAGGCACTGGACTGCTTAAATACTTGCCAGCACCGGACACTCTGGAAGGTTAAGACCTACCGTCATCATTTGCACTTGCTCTCGGCTCAGGTGATGTTTTGTGTTGAGTCTTTAACTTTATTGCCAGCAACCGTTCAATTCACAACCGTCACACGAGGTTGAGCTACTACTTAAATATAAACTTAACAGAAGATCAAAATTATGAAAGAAATACATCTGTGTCTTCTTCACAGCATTATGAAGTTATAAGACACTTGATAAATAAACAAAATACACAGAGTGGGGTTTTAAAAATGGAATGTGTGCGATTTTTTCTATTTTGTTATGTTGTCTTCAACTTGCGGTTAAAGCAAAATTGTTCTAACTCGCATTAAACGAAAGTAATGCAATGTATCCCCTTAATTTTCTTTTAAAATGTATAATGGGATAATGTTACGGATTGCAAAAGAACATAGGCGTCGCTAAGCATGGTCCACATCGCAACCTGCACCGCTGTAGGACTAGGAAGTACCGTTGGAAGATGCTTCGCAGCATCCTCGAAGGGTCCTCCGCGGCGGTCATTGAATTAAGAAAAAAAAATACACGGCTCTGCTCAGCAACACAGACAAACACAACACACACACAGGCTACTCTATAACAAGCAAATACATGACGGCAAAAGGACAAGATAGTAAATGTCCAGATGGGGAGAAGACTCGATGTACTTTTGGTTTCATTTTCTCCCCATTCCGTTATCGATTCTAGCGCATACTTAGGTTATTTCCATCGCCTTCTCGTCCAACTTAAAATTTCTGATCATGTTTCTGTTTTTATGCGGAGTGTTTACCAACTCACTTTTCTGGTTAGTGTGTCTAAAAGTAAGTGGATGACCTCATATGTTCGCTATGATGTAAACCATTAGTAAGCAGTTTGTGCACACGCAGTAGTTTTTAACTAGTTGGATATGAATAAAAACACGTCAGTAGAACTAGTATGGGGTGTTGCTACCTGTTGCCACCTTGTATGCTAGTAGTGGCCTACTGCCCTTGTTAGCATATAGGCGCTAGCAACGTCATGTTTTAACGACACATTTTTTGCATAACGATTCCCACAATTGCATCGGCATGGA
>OMKY01251611.1:3763-14439 GCA_900302395.1 Bregmaceros cantori | reverse complement strand
TTGAACACCAAGCGTAACTTCTTTTCATGGTCCCGCAGGTAGTGCACAAACTCGTCAAAGTCCAACTGCCCGTCAAGGTCCTTGTCACCAGCCTTCACTATTTTCTGTGAACGGAAAATGAAGAAAAAAAAAAACTTCTGATGTCAGAAGCAAATGGAAAACTACCAATTTGTTTGCAGAGAGAGAGAAACAAGAAATAACCCCCGTTTGACATTTGGATCTCACCTCATCTCACCATATCAAGTAACAACCAGAGATGGCAAGTAACGAAGTACAAATACTCAAGTACTGTACTTAAGTAAAATGTTCAAGTATCTGTACTTTTAGAAGTATTTTTTTCTGCGATTACTTTTTACTTGTAGTGAGTACATTTTTAACAAAAATATCTGTACTTCTACTCCTTACTTTTACCAAAACAGGCTCGTTACTTTTTTTTGCATTGACGGGGTAGGATAACGTCTATAATATTAGTCAGTAGGGGGCGCTGATGTACCGAGTACAGTCCCAGTTAATAAGTGGATTTCATTTAGTCCTGAGATATAAGAAATTAGGCTAGTAGTTAATTTATTTGAGCAACAACATTGACAAACTAACATTGGAAAAAAATGCATTTTACATACAATTTTATTTGTAGTACTTTGTACTTTATACTTTCAAAAATACTTTTGAGTACATTTTATAGCATGTAATTTTTACTTTACTTGAGTAGCTAATTGGATCAGTACTTTGTAGTCTTACTCGAGTTGTTTTTTACAAATGTATTTTACTCTTACACAAGTAAGAAATCCTGGTACTTTTGCCATCTCTGGTAACAACCAACCAGATCTGTTTCAGAGTGCCCAAGTCACAACACCAATGCAACAAATTGTGAACAGCATTCATATGCCATCCTTACTTAATGTATTCTCCATTCTGTTGAGTCAAAAATAATTATATAATCAATAGGGTGCACCGATCATGTTTTCTTGCTCCCGATTCGATCCCGATCCTTTGATTTTAAGGATCGGCCGATCCCGATCTCCGATACCGAGTCCCAATACAGAGTCCTGATACAGACTTCTGATCCTGCAAAAATTGTTAGTACCCAAACTATTGGGCACAATTGTCAATTTCAATAAAAGTCAATGTAAATAAAAGGTTTTAAGTCACGATTAATCTTGACAGAAGATAGGCATGGAAAATTTGGTTAGTCCAGTTTTGAATAACAAAATGAAGAAAAACAAAATGTTCCGTACTGCTAAGCAAAAAGGGGCTGCCCATGCATTGCAAGATACATCCTCAAAAAATTGGATATAATTAGAGCTGCAACTAATGATCATTTTGATCGATTAATCAGCTGCTTTCTTTCCTCTTTCGTACTATTTTGAGCGTTATTCAAAATTAGCTGGAAAAGGGGTGAAAAAGGGAATCTGTCGGTGAGAAGAGCGACGGCGCGCCATCATGGCTTATCATTAAACTGAAACGTTATTGATATTGCAAAGTAGCAAACTTCGAAAAACATATATTCAGCCTATTTGAGTGGAGGAACAAGGAATCGATTAATCACTGTCGATTATTCAATTATCAAATTAGTTGCCGATTAAATCATTAATCGATTATCATCGGTTAAATCAGTTGCAGCTCTAGACAGGGCTCCAAACCGGTTCAAGGAACGAAAACGAAAGGAATTTTACTGATTTTTACATTTTAGCATATCCTATGTCTGGGAGACTATTTCCGTCCACGTTCACCGTCAGTCATCAAGCCCCATGCATCTGGGGCTCCATCGTGTGAACAGACGAGGAAGCAAATGTAATGACGTTTTAAACTCCGTTTTCATGTTGATACAGTTGCACTGAAGTTTGAAAGTCCAACAAATATATTTCGTATAAACTATATAAAAACATAATATTTCACAAAATTAGGAGCTTTAAGAATGAACTAAAGTTTTGCGTTCCGAACCGGTTCAGGACCGATATTTTGGTGGCGGAACGGTTCAGAGAACGAAAACTTTAAATATAGGCCTGGCTGAACCGTTCAGAACGGAACGTTTGAAAAATATTTTTGTTTTCAAGCCCTGGCTCTAGATATATCTGCAGCATGCATGCACCAGCCAATGTATTTCAGTCCAACATTGTGTTTATCGTCTATGCGAAAATGTAAAAGTTGGTTAATCACAATTCACTGATTCCTTGACAACCCTACATCAGGGCAGACATGTTTTGCTGCAGTCTCTCCATTTCACAAATACCATCAGGTGCCATGTTGTTGGTGCCGTGTAAAATGTTCCCACTAGAAAAAGGAAAGAAAAAAAAACACAAAGCCATTGGGCAGAAGGTTCCACCATCTGTGTAGTGTTGACTCAGCCCGCCGGGTGCTTTGTAGCCGACATTAGCCTGACTGATAGCCCGTGTTCAGCCAATCCAACCGAGGGACAACACTCTCATACAACCTTCATGAGCGCTAACTCTAGCCTAGAAACTAGAGATGGTGTCGCTCCATTCTGCGGTCCCGCCCGCAGAATCTGTGTGCGTACCATTCGCTACACTAAACACACCGGGCTGTGTCTTTCTGTGCTGGCGGTCGTGCGTGCTTGTGTGTGTACGTGCGAGGGTATTGGTGGCCATGTGACGATGGGTCACGGCAGTTAAGAAGGTCAACCAAAGAAGCAAAAACACAATCTTCCTCATACAAGTTTACCAGGTGAAAAATGTATTTTAATACCATACAAAGTTATCACGGGTATAATCAGAGATGGCAAGTAACAATTTTCAAGTATCTGTACTTTTAGAAGTACTTTTTACTGTGAGTACTTTTTACTTCTGCCAAGTAGATTTTTAACAAATATCAGTACTTCTACTCCTTACTTTTCCCAAAACCAGGTCACAACTTTTCTTTTTTTCTGCAATAACATGGTAGGACTATTGTACATGTATAGCGTGAATGAGTCAGTTGGGTGCAGTACTCGGTAATGCACTGAGTACAGTAGCAGTTAATAAGTTGTTATCATTTAGTCTCTGGGTGTGCCGCTCAAAAGAATATATCGCCTGCAGTTAGTGTGTTAAGGCAAATTTAGTTTTTGTACTTAGTACTTTATACTTTTGAGTACATTTTAGAGCATTTACTTTTTACTTTCAAAAATACTTTTTGATTGCATTTCTCAGTTTTTACTCTACTTGAGTAGATATTGAGATCAGTACTTTGAGGTCTTACGAGTTTTTTTTACTAAATTTATTTTACTCTTACTCCAGTAAGAAATCCCGGTACTTTTGGCATCTCTGGGTATAATATAATTTAATATGATATATTTTGTACATTCAAAGTGCACTGGCCGATTTAATTCAACATGCTTAAGCAGCAGCATAGAGACCCTTCAGGTGGTGAGAATTTGTAGTTGGACGGAGGGTTTAATCACCCCAGGGTGCTGTGCACTTTTACTTTCAAAGCGATGAGTTCATCGATTGGGTGGTATAAGCCCTGTTCAAAGTCAGCCTTTTTCCATTACCGGCTTTCGTACCATGCATGTGTTGACTCTTGATTCAGCGTAACTTCAAGATTGAGGTGCACAGTAATGGGGGTATGAAGGAAGGATCAGGGTTGGGGACTGATTGTCTCAAAAGCTACATACTCTGTAGGACACAGGTGTGTCGGAAGTAGGAGTGCACCGATCACGTTTTTTTTGCTGCCTAATCCGATCCCGATCCTTTGATTTTAAGGATCGGCCGATCCCGATCCGCAATACTGAGTTCCGATAGAGTTCTGATCCTGCAAAAATTGGTGGTACCCAAACTATTTGGCACAATTGCCAATTTCAAAAGTCATTTGGCCAACTGACTCGGTACTCAGGAAGAGAGACGGACATGATGTAACAGCATTGGCACTCAACTCTTTACTGCGGAAGATCACGTGATACAGCGTCTACATTGCAACTCAATGAATGGAACACTAGCCCCCTCTGGAGGCCATAACTATGATGAACATATGGACATAGTTGCATACATAACAGTCCTCAACCCATTTTGGGGCAAGAAGTAAAGACTCTATTCTTGAGTCTTTGTTCGGACTCGACCAGAACTTTAACCCCAGCGCAGAGACTCAAACCTACCCACTGGCCAAGCAAGCTCTCGATTGTAAAACAGAAAATGTTTAGTCTAGCCATTCCCAAGATTGTACAAAACACTTGTCAAGATTCCAATTGCCCATTGTGTTTATAAACGACTGCAGCGAGACAGAGAGAGGAGGGAAATTGAAGAATGATAAGAGGAAGGGAGGAAGCAGGAGTGGGAGGAACTGGGACAAACATGGTGTGATCGCAACAGAACGAGGTGCCTGTTTGGAACTGCTCTCAAAACATACCCTTCATCCCTCCCTCACATTCCTCCAGTATCTGCCCTTGCACACACAAGACGCCGGTGTCACGGTAGATGCACGTTTATCGACTAGCCTGCCGGCGACGGGCATGGCGTCCACAGCGTTACAAACAGACTGTATATAAAGTAGACACAGCGTGCATGAACTCGGGTTGTGTCCCCGACTGCGTGTTGGCATTGTTGAAAGTACACGTATATCCGGGACAAGGAGAGAGAGAGAGCTATACAGCATGTGGGAGAGACACCCCACACACGACTTCTTCCGGTGGCACTGTCCGCTAGGGGCGCCAACGACAGAGTCAGAATGAATGGGATCCTAAGAGCTGAAATAAAAAAATATTAACAAATATGCCAAATATGAGGAATCCCCATAGGCCTCGGTTGTCTGAGACTACCAACACAGGAGTAGGCACGGACATCAAAACGAATGCAGTGTCCATTTTTATATACAGTCTATGTTTACAAATCAGTGTCTCAAGATCTTAGAAGATCTTGCACCAATCACAGCAGGCTCTGTGCAAAGACATCTGAAGCAGGAGCCACAGTAAACATAGGTCAGTGGATTTCTGCACTTGAAAATGTGTGCTTTTGCCAGAGCTTACCTCCAGACATCCATTGTGGGAGTCTCTAGTTTATTGAGACATGGTATACCTATTGCTGCCTATCTGTTGTCTACTAAAATACTGTAACAGGGATTCTTGTCAGCAAAGTCCGCCTCACTTGCACATGATACAATTATTCAATTTCACTATATGCAAAATGTAATAATGTATTAAAAAGATAATGTTGCTTACTGCAATAACTGCATGCAGCGTTAACAAGTCACAACCAATTCCATTGTCCATTGAATTGTAATCACCATTTTTTAAAAGAAAGTAGAGATCTGCTTTGTATTATAAACTATTCAGATATAATTTGTGACATTTGTGGACGGTCAAACACCAGTACAATTTTTTTAGGTGCTAAAAATGGTTGGTGCTGAAAAGCACGAGTTAAACATCAATGGCCAACAACGATTGGCAGTAGAAATGGTAAAAAGGTGAACAGTGCACATAGCTCTTTTTGTAATCATTTACCTCTCGCGGAATAGTTGACAAAATGCTGCTTTTGCTTTAGGGCTGCAACTAACGATTATTTTAATCGTCGATTAGTTGCCGATTATTAAAACGATTAGTCGACTAAATTGTTTTTTTTTTCTTTAAAAGAATATACTCAGAATATGAGCACAGAGATGAACCTTGTGACCTTGAAATATTTGAATTTGGTTGTTTGTAACCAACAATTGAATTGTTTACGCCGACACAAACCTACTAAAATTAGGTTATGCAGTAGTATGTTTACGTTTTTCTTCATATTCATGTTTTTCATGCCATTACGTTACATTTCACATTTAAAAGAAAAAAAAAAGATTTCCTATGAAATTTGACTGGACCACTGGGTGTAGTACAAAAGTATCAACAATAACGGATTCAACTCGTTGGCCGTTATCGATAATTACATTTGTTGCCGATTAATTCTATAATGGATTAGTTATCGATTAATCGACTAATCGTTGCAGCCCTATTTTGCATGATTTCAGCTTCAACAGTGACACCTCCCCTATAGAATGAATAACACTTATAATTAAACACCTTTCCTTCTCCAGAGATAACGCGACCTGGACCCCTGCCAGGCGAGTCCACAGACTGGCACTCCTACCTGTTGCAATTCCAGAGGAGCGGCCAGCATAATAAACACCGTGGCCCTTTTTGGAGGCTCGCCAGCCTCCGCTTGGCCATCTATAACACTATCCTCTCCCGGAGGGGGATCACCATCATCACCACCACCCCCCCTGCTGTGGTCAGTGGCTGCCCCCTCCGGAGGGCACTCTGACCCATCACCACCACCGCCGCCGCAGACCGTTCGAGACGCAAACCTCTGCAGGAGGAAATCAAGCAGGCCCTGCAGCATTGCTCGCACGGCCCGTGGCAGATAAGGAAATCCAAGAAGCCGAGATGAGGTCAGGCGAGGACGCGCTGAGAAACAAGAGGGGGGCGGGGAGGAGAGAAAACGGGTCGAAGATACGACTTCCTAGCAGCCGTTCAGAGCAATTAGGATGGTCTGCATGCGTTGCTCCTGCTTCAAGCCGGGCCTCGGCGTGATGAGGATGGCAGAGAAGACCCACATGACTCCCCGGGAGAGTTCCGTCGCCGGTAATGACGGTGTGAGAAATAAAAAAAGGGAGCGTTCATCAAGCATCCTACACAGTGACCGGAGTCGCAGCCTGAGCGAGGAGGAGAAAACTGCATTCTCATTGCAGTCGTGCACCCCCTCGTCCCCTCTCGATCACACACCACCCCCACAACTAACCAACCCAGCAGGTGATGAACAGTGCCCTCCCCAACCCCCAAACACAGCCTGTCAGCATCCAATAGAACGTAGCAACAGTCTGTGATTCTGGGGGGAGCAGGTGTGTGTGTGGGGGGGGTGGACTGAAGGAACCCCCGCTCTCCGTCAAGACCGTCATAGAATCAAAACATGCAGAATTATATTTATGACTCATCACCATCCAGGATTGGGTAATACCAGAATACATGTAAATCAGATTCCTGCGTTTTAAAACATCTAATCTAGACTAGGAATTTTGTTCACCAAATAAACAACACTTCTTACAGGCGATCAATCGATACGTCTGCTAATCCTTCTTGTAAAATCATAATGATTATTAACCTGAAACATTACCGGTGATATTGCAAGCTTTTGGATGTCTCACTGTCCCCATGTATTGCACACCGACATTTCCTTTCTAGTTGAGGTGCACCGATCCGATCCTCAGATCGGTGATCCGAGGACCTTTTTCCAAGGATCGGGACTTTTTTTTTACTTTTTCTGATTTTGTTCCGATTAGGATCGGTAAATTAGTTGGGGAGCATGCCAAATGACTGTTTATGTAAAATGACTATTGTGTCAAACAGTTTTGGTACTACCAATTTTTGCAGGATCAGGACTCAGTATTGGGACTCGGTATCTGGGATCGGGACTCGGCGCCGGATATCGGCAACGGCCGATCCTTAAAAATCAAAAATCAAAGTCAATCATCGGATCCGGAGCAAAAAAAAAACGTGATCGGTGAACCCCTACTTTTTAGTACTAGCTTAATCCAACTTAACGGTCTATAATATTCTTGTTACTGGGCAGAGGACAGACCAAATATTAACACAATCTCTGCCGATTAATTTTCTAAAATCGATTCTCATCAATAATTGGAGCTTCGATATTAATCACTTCAGGAGAAAGATTTGAAAAATAAGTCTGGTGTTCTAACTGGTAAAAAAGGGGATGGTGGTCCATCTCCTCTCTCTGTTCATTATACTGTGCTCGTTCTCCCAACATGAAGCTATTTTTAGTGGATCCTTCTGACCAGTCTGTACAGTCAGCTTCTGGTAGGCGGCTGTGACTCTGCATTTTTGGTCCTGCGGTCAATTCATATCATTTTACAAGAACAAAAAGAAACAAATTGCACATTGAATGATATGCCGGACATGAATATTGATTTTCATTGTGTTCTCAGAGAACCATGATGAACTGAAGAGCAAGTATGTTATTCGAGGAGGAGACTGAGACAGTCAGCACTGTTGCCGTCAACGTCAAGTCAATGCTGCACTAAGGGTTTTTTTTGGCTAATAATATCATAACTTAGTCTATCTGTAAAGATATCCAAGTCACAATCAATCCTGAAATGGCAAGGCAAGGGCATTCAATGTTAAATGTATCTTTGGAAAAGAGCCCAATAAAACACATTTTCTGCTAGCTGCAGCCTGCAGGTGTTTGGTCTTTAACATGAGTACATTTAAAAATTAATAGTAATTAAACTTTCAGCAACACAGATTTTCAGAAGCCACACAAAACACATAGCTACTGCCAAAGACGTCAACACATAGTATTAGACTGTAGAAAATTGTAATAGAATGTAGAGATCGTCTTTACATTATGATCATGTTCAGGTATCATTTGTGAAGAGTATTAGGTGGACCTTCAAACACAAGGACACATTTTTAGTGATTAAAACGGTGGCACTGAAACAGTTAACTTCACTAACATATTGCCAACTGTCCAGCATTTTTTTCCAGAACGTCTCATCAGATGCTATCCATTGGCCAGATCCTATACTGTTAGCAGGCTGTCCTTGGCTGCTCACCGTATGTGAAGGAATGAATAGAAGTATAGAACTATCCATTCATTTTATCAACACTTTTTCAAACATTTCATTTATTTGATGCGGATGTTGTGTGCATTATGCTGTGCAGCCAAGGACTTGAACTTTCCCCGGGATAAATAAAGTACTTATCTAGTGGTGCACCGATCCAATCCTCAGATCGGTGATCGGGGGCCGATCAGACTTTTTTCCAAGGATCGGGACTCGTGCTTTTGTCCCGATCAGGATCGGTTAATGGGTTCGGGAGCCAAATGACTGTCAATTTCAATAATAGTCAAAGTAAATAGACAATTGTGCCAAGTAGTTTGGGTACTACCAATTTTTACAAGATCAGAACTCCGTATCGGGACTCTGTATCGGGGATCGGGACTCGGTATCGGGACTTGGTACCAGAGATCGTGATCGGCCGATCACGATCTCCGGTACCGGAAAATTCAAAGGATTGGGATTGGTTCGGGAAGGGATCGGTGCACCCCTAGTACTTATCCATCTATCATAACTTCATATTTTCACATGACCCAAAATGACATTCTGACAAGGGGGGCTTTTGTTCATAGTCTTGTGCTATTGACTGAAGAGAATAATGAATGGCCATCAGACATCAGGGCTTTCATTCAATTCACATTCATCTCCTGGAGTGCAAGTCGGGCTCGTTGAAATGCGCGCCAGGTTAAATGTGTGCCAGTAGCACTGAACACCAGCTTGGCACCCCGTAGAATGAGGCAACTAGTTAGGGCTGTGAAAAAAAAAAAATCAATTTGAAATCGAAATTGGATTATTTTGTTCAGGATTTTTTTTAAAGTGAAATCGTCAAATCGCATTTCTTTATAACATTGATAATGATTTTACTGGTCTGTTTTCAAGTCATATGGGTGAATAAAATGTATATAAATTGATAATTGTATTAATAATAAACCAAAGCGCGAGGTGTCTACTTAATTACAGAAATGGACACCATTTGCCATGTGTGAAATATGAAACTTCTAGTTTTGATATTTTGTTCTCTTTTTTTTCTTCCACGAAATCAGAAACTAATCGAAAATTGAGATTTCAAAGACAGCCCTACAACCAGTGCAGGCGGAGTGGAAGCAAAAAGCCACCGAAAATTCATACCAAAATATGTGCACTCACTCTGGTGTGCAGCAGAACCTTTGTTTGCATTGCTGAGCCCCATGGACCCAAGCAACCAAGCTTTGGTCATGTGACACCTCACATACTGAATATTGAATATGAAATATGTTTCTGGGGGAATTGTAAAGCGGTTGTGTCAGTGAGCACCGGTAACTTAATTGTTGGACATTTAATTGAACATGACAGTATTTCATTTCAACTTAACAAGGTCAATCTCTTGTAATTGCTCAATCAAAATATTTTCGAGCAGTATGTGTGGCAACCGATTATCAATGCAATTGCTCGTAGAGTAGCGCCATTGCGATGGACACCACCGGCGAACATGCCAAGTTGCCAACTGCATTTCCCAGCGGCCCCTGGACCCGGAAGTCTGGTCAGGCACCCAACGATCTATCGGTAGGTATGATTGTGATTAAGTATGATTGTTACTTATAGGCTACCGAAATGCACCAAAATGTAATCACTTCTTCCGTTGGTCATTTCCAACAATTCTAAAAAATTTCATCCAGATCTATTTGAAACCATTTTTAATTTCTCTCCAAATTATCCTTCTAGCTAGCCTTATATACAGACTGTCCCCATGTACATAGACCAAAGTTCCTTTGTGTTCTGTGTTGCCGTTTTGTCCTTGTCCCCATTGCACCGGTACCAAGAAAAATAATCCTAGTCTGTGAGCCGTTGACCTTGACAATGGCAATAAACTTCCGAATCTGGAGTACAAATATTAAGATTTTGCAGACACCTAAAATAGATACATGAATGGACACTCAAGTAGAGTCCTGCACTCCCGCGGGAGTTCCGCGGGACCCGCGGGACTCCCGCAGGAATTGCGGCACGCGGGACAAAAATTGAAAGCTCATTGCGGGAGCGGGCGGGACTCAGCGAGAGGGGTGCGGTTGCGGGCGGGACCGAAATTGAGCCGCAGTCCCGCAAGCTAAAAACATTTCGCGGCTTCTCTTCGACGTATTTGGATCGGATACTTAATAGCGTTTGTATCCGAT
>OMKY01251593.1:0-13007 GCA_900302395.1 Bregmaceros cantori | reverse complement strand
GGGATTGCAGTTGAAAGAAACAATACCAAATCCTGCCTCTGAGCACCGCGGAACCACACAACCAAAACAAGTTAAGTCTGTATTTTGTCAGGTAAGAAAATGACTGTTAAATAATCTAAGTTCACACTGTGGATTCGTTATTATTAAACATGCATGACAAGAAACAAACACTGCTAATATTTTATCTTTACAATTATATATTTATATTACGTGAGTTAAAAAAAACGTTGACCTGAAGGCATTTCATTGTTAATTGTCATGAATAGATAAACATTTGTTGGCCAATTTAAAGATATAGTATGCAGTTTTTCACATTTTTCCAAATGCTGGGAAGTATGTTCCTATATACCATTGATAAATGGAAAAAAAAAAAAAAGAAAAGAAAAAATAGAAATAAATAAATAAATATATATATATATATATATATATATATATATATATATATAGTATATGTATATATATATATACACTTTTTTTTTCCTTAGGGGTCCGCAAGTTGCATTAGGCTGGGAAAGGGGGTCCTTGGGATGAAAAAGGTTAACAACCCCTGGTTTAGATATTGTTTATATAGAATATATTTGGTGGACTTTCAAACTTCAGTGCATTTGTATTAACATGAAAACCGGGTTTAAAACGCCATTACGTTCACTCCCTCTTCTGTCAACAAGAAGGAGCCCCAGACGCAGATCATTTCAGTCCAATGGATTCCTGCATGAATATGATAATTTGACTTGTGAAAAAAATCCCTACACATTCCTGTCTGCATGTATACATATTAAATATCGATACATGTGACGTTACCCAACTAATACTTTGCTTTTCTTTCAGAGCGAAGCTCTGGATGTTCGGGAGGTGGAGGATCTGGATTGAGGGATTATGGGGATAATAGAAGAGCTGTCGGTTCTGGAGAAATTTCATCAGTTTATGGACGTTCTACAATTATGGAAAATCTCAAAAATGCAGAAAGTGTATCAGGTGATCTCAGAAATTCTGGAAGACTGATGGACCAAGCACATTCAAGATTTTTGGAAAATGATGGAAAATCGAAAAGATTCAAAAGAGGATCATTTTTCTGTAGAGGATTGTCTAGCTACTCGTACTATTATAGGTTGTTTTGTGATAAACCTACACCTAAGCCTAAAATAACTACAACTACCATATTACCCACCACTTTGAAAACCACGGAAACACCTACAACTACCATATTACCCACCACTTTGAAAGCCACCATACCTACAACTATTAGATTGCCCCCTTTATTAGTGCCAATGTTGTCAGCGCCAATGTTGTCAGCGTTAATGGCGTATCCAAACAAATCAAGTGACACACCTGATGGAAATTCTGAAAATATGAAAGCCACTGAAATACCTACATCTACCATATTACCTACCCCTGCTGATAATGCAGATTTGGAAGGATTTGGAATTTCTGGACATTCAGTGAAGAATAGAAGTTCTAAACATTTAGGAATGGAATCTGCTATTTTGGAAATGGTTGGAGATAACATAACCTCTGGAGATTATGTTGATCATGAAAGTACTGCTGTTCCTTGGGATCCTGCAGCTCATACAAACAGTGGGCTCTCTGGGGATTATGACATTTCTGTGGATTCCAGAACTGTTGGAAGCTTTGAAGGCTCTGCTACCTCAGGTATATCCACCATATCTGGGCATTCTGGAGATCAGGGATTTTCTGGATTTCAGTTGAGGTCAACTACTTCACCAACAATGTATGGGTCATCGTCAGGGACTGAACTATCTGGAGGTTCTGTAAATTACCAGGATTGGATAAACTCTGGATTTGGAATCCTTGGAGGACTTCAGTTAGTTGAAATGTCTGGATATCATGGAGGTTATACAATTTCAGGTTCTGGGAAATACGGCATTCAAACATCCGCAAGTGGCTCTGCTAATGGTGAAAATCCTGGATACATGGAATCCACTGAAATATCTGGAGATTCTGGCCAGCTTGAGGATGAGTATTTTTCAAGTGTTGCTGATATGCAAATATCAGCTGCTCATATTGATAATGGGGGTTCTGAAAGTTTGGGAGGATCCACAATTCCTGGATATTCTGGATATTCCTCTAGAGCTGAAAGCTCTAGAGGTTTAGGATTTACTCATTATGTCACATTTGTTGGCTCTAATGACTACGCAAGCTCTGGAACTTCTGAGGGTGCTGACATTTCTGACATTTTCCAGCACACCACAATGTCAGGGGTATTTACGCTATTCAGTGGAAATCATGTTTCCAGAGACCCTGTCGATCATGAAAGCTCTGTGTTTTTTCTGGATTATGCGTCACAATATTATGAATATCAAGACATTCCGGGGGATGCCCTGACAGGTGGGGGCATTGACAGTTCTGCTGCCTCAGGAATATCCACCATATCTGGCCATTCTAGATTTCAGGAATTTTCTGGGCTTGGATTTCAGACCAGTTCAGGTGATTCAACAATTTACAGATCCACATTGGACAATGAAATATCTGGAGTCTCTGAAAATTCAGGGAATTACCAAGGTTGGATAAGCTCTGGTAGCAATGGAATTCCTGCAGGACTTGGCTTATTTGGAATGCCTGAATATTATGAAAGCTCTCACATTCCAGGCTCTGGCAAATCTGGAAGTGCTAATGGTGAAAATTCTGGAAATAAAGGCCACAATGAATTACTTGAAGAATCTAGCGACTTTGAGGATGAACATTTCTCAGGAGTTGGAAGTTCTAGTGATCTGAAAATATCACCTAGTCAAATTGATTATGGGGGCCTTGAAAATGTGGAAGCATTTGAAATATCTGTATATTCTGAAGATTATGAGAATAATAGGGGTTTGGAAGTTACTACCATCCTTGTGCAACCTGTTTTGGAAATGGTTAAGGATGATGCCCTGTTTTCTGGGTCTAATGGCTACTTAAGCTCTGGAACGTCTGAGGCTGCTGATGATCATGGAAGTACTTTGTTTATTCTGGATTCTGCTGCAGATCTTGACTACGGGCTTTATGACTATTATGACATTTCTGGACTTCTTGAAATAATTTCAAGTGATTCACCAACAATTTCATTGTTCGAAAATGAATTATCAGGAGTGTCTGTAATTCCAGAATATGATGAAGATTGGACAAGCTCCGTCAACATTGGAATCCGTGGAGAATTTGAAACTTCTGGATATTATGGAAGTTCTCAAATTACAGGTTCTGGGAATTCTGGATTGTCAGTGAATTATGGGACCCATGGAGGTTCAGCAGCTTCCATAGATCATAAATATTTTCCAATTTCCAGTGGCTCTGCTAGTGGTGACAATTCAGGAAATATGAAGGTTGCCGAAATATCTGGAGATTCTGGCGACCATGACAATGAGTATTTCTCAGGAGTTGGGAGTTCTAGTGATCTGAAAATATCATCTAGTCATATTGATTTCGGGGGTCCTGAAAATTTGGAAGTATTTGAAAAGTCCGGATATTATGAACATGCTGGAAGTAATATGCATTTAGGAGCTACTGTAGAACCTGTTATTTCGGAAATGGTTGGAGATTACTACATACATTCTGGAAATGGTCCCCCATTTTCCGGGTCTAATGGCTACTTCATTTCTGGAACATCTGAGGCTGCTGATGATCCTGAAAGTACTGTGTTTATTATTCCGGATTCTGCTGCAGATCTTGACTATGGGCTTTATGAATATTATGCAATTTCTGGGGAAGCCATGGCAAGTGGCAGCATTGAAAGCTCTGCTGCCGCAGATACATCCACCATATCTGGGCTTTATAGTAATCAGGGATTTTCTGGACTTCTTGGATTTAAGATCATTTCAATTGATTCAACAACAATGTATGGACCATCTTCTGGATATTATGGAGGTTCTCATATTTCAGGTTCTGGGAATTCTGGAATGTCAGTGGATTATGGTACCCATGGAGGCTCAGCGGCTTCTATAGATCATAAATATCTTTCAAGTGGCTCTCCTAGTGGTGAAAATTACGGAAATATAGAGATTTCTGAAATATCTGGAGATTCTGGTGACCATGGGGATGAATATTTTGCAAGCATTGGGGGTTCTAATGACCTGAAAATATCATCAAGTCATAATGATTTCAGGGGCCCTGAAAATTTAGAAGTATTTGAAAAGCCTGGATATTATGAAAATGCTGGAAGTAATATTCATTTAGGATCTTCTGTGGAACCTGTTATTTTGGAAATTGTTGCAGATGACATACAGTCTGGAAATAGTACCCTATTTTCTGGGTCTAATGACTACTTAATTTCTGGAGCATCTGAAGCTGCTGATGATCCTGAAAGTACTGTGTTTATTATTTCGGATTCTGCTGCAGATCTTGACTATGGGCTTTATGAGTATTATGAAATTTCTGGGGAAGCCATGGCAAGTGGCAGCATTGAAAGCTCTGCTGCCGCAGATACATCCACCATATCTGGGCTTTATAGTAATCATGGATTTTCTGGACTTCTTGGATTTAAGATAATTTCAATTGATTCAACAACAATTTATGGACCGTCTTCTGGATATTATGGAGGTTCTCAGATTTCAGGTTCTGGGAATTCTGGAATGTCAGTGGATTATGGGACCCATGGAGGTTCAGCGGCTTCTATAGATCATGCATATCTTCAAATTTCAAGTGGCTCTGCTAGTGGTGAAAATTCAGGAAATAGGGCAGTTGCTGAAATATCTGGACATTCTGGCAACCATGGGGATGAATCTTTCGCAAGCATTGAGAGTTCTAATGATCTGAAAATATCATCAAGTCATAATGATTTCAGGGGCCCTGAATATTTGGAAGTATTTGAAATGTATTATGAAGATGTTGGGAGTAATATGCATTTAGGAGCTACTGTGGAACCTGTTATTTTGGAAATGGTTGCAGATTACATACATTCTGGAAATGGTCCCCCATTTTCCGGGTCTAATGACTACTTAAGCTCCAGAAAATCTAAGGCTGCTGATAATCCTGAAAGTACAGTGTTTCTTCTCCCGGATTCTGCTGCAGATCTTGACTATGGGCTTTATGAGTATTATGAAATATCTGGGGAAGCTATGGCAAGTGGAGGCATTGAAAGCTCTGCTATCACTGGTATATCCACCATATCTGGGCTTTCTAGTAATCAGGGATTTTCTGGACTTCTTGGATTCAGGATAATTTCAAGTGATTCAACAACAATGTATGGACTATACTCTGGATATTATGGAGGTTCCCAGATTTCAGGTTCTGGGAATTCTGGAATGTCAGTGGATTATGGGACCCATGGAGGCTCAGCAGCTTCTATAGATTATAAATATCTTCCAATTTCAAGTGGCTCTGTTAGTGGTGAAAATTCTGGAAATAAGCAGGTTAGTGAAATATCCTGGGATTCTGGCAACCATGAGGAGGAGCATGCAGCAAGCATTGGGGGTTCTAATGTTCTGAAAATACCATCTAGTCATAAAGATTTTAGGGGCCCTGATGTATTTGATGAGTATTATGACATTTCTGGGGATACCATGGCAAGTGGAAGCATTCAACAGTCTGCTGCATCAGGTTCATGCACTATATCTGGGCAATTTGGAGATCAGGGATTTTCTGGGTTTCTTGGATTTCAGCTCAGTTCAGGTGATTCAACAACAGTTGAAGGAACATCATTGGACGATGAAATATCTGGAGTCTCTGTAATTTCTGAATATTACCAGAATTGGATAAACTCTGCCATCACTGGGATCGGTGGAGAATTTTGGTTATTAGAAACTACTCCATATTTTGGAGGTTCTGGGAATTATGAAATTCCACTAAGTTATGGGGCCCATGGAAGTTCTGGGGTTTCTATAGATAACAAATATCATCCAATTTCAAGTGGCTCTGCTGATGGTGAAGATTCTGGACGATTGGAGCTCACTGAAGTATCTGCAGATTCTGGCGATCTTAGGGAGAGTTCTAATCATATTGATTATAGGGGTTCCGGATATTTGGAAGTATTCAACATTTCTCAATATTCTGAGGACGATGAAAGCTCTAGAGATTTAGCAGTTAGTGGCAGCGTTGCAGATTCTATCTTGGAGATGGTTGAAGATGATGTACATTCTACGAATCATGACATATTTGTTGCCCATGATCAAAATGTGACCTCTGGAATGTTTACGGTTGCTGATATTTCTGAGACTCTCGAGGATGCCAGAATGTCAGGGGCATCTTCACTATATAGTGGATACCATGTTTCTGGGAACCATATCTATCATACAAGTGCAGTGTTTCTTCTGGATTCTGTTGCTCATACAGACTATGAATATCATGATAATATTTCTGGAGACGACATTTCAAGTGTAAGCATTGAAGGTTCTGCTGCCTCAGGCATATTAAACCTATCATGGTCGTCTGGAGATCAGGAATTTTCTGGGGTTGGATTTCAGCTAAGTTCAGGTGATTCAATACCAGCTTATGGAACGTCATCAGACAATGAAATATCTGGAGTCGCTGCAGATTCTGAGAATTACCAGGATTGGATAAGATCTGGCAGCTCTGGGATCATTGAAGGACTTGGGTTAAATGAAATGGTTAGAGATTACATATATTTCGGAAATAAGGAAGTTGGAAGTTCTACTGCCTCAGGCATATCGACCATATCAGGACTTTCAGGACATCAGGGATTTTCTGGGCTTCTTGGATTTCAGCTGAGTTCAGGTGATTCAACAACAGTTTATGGAACATCATTGGACGATGAAATATCTGGAGTCTCTGTAATTTCTGAATATTACCAGGATTGGATGAACTCTGGTAGCACTGGGAGCGGTGGAGAATTTCGGTTACTAGACACTACTCAATATTTTGGAGCTTCTGGGAATTATGAAATGCCACTAAGTTATGGCACCCATGGAAGTTCTGGGGTTTCTATAGATAAGACATATCGTCAAATTTCAAGTGGCTCTGCTGATGGTGAAGATTCCGGAGGTCTGGAGCTCACTGAAGTATCTGCAGATTCTGGCGACCTTAGGGAGAGTTCTAATCATATTGATTATAGGGGTTCCGGATATTTGGAAGTATTCAACATTTCTCGATATTCTGAGGACGATGAAAGCTCTAGAGATTTAGCAGTTAGTGGCAGCGTTGCAGATTCTATCTTGGAGATGGTTGAAGATGATGTACATTCTACGAATCATTACATATTTGTTGCCCATGATCAATATGTGAGCTCTGGAATGTTTAAGGTTGCTGATATTTCTGAGACTCTCAAGGATGCCAGAATGTCAGGGGCATCTTCACTATATAGTGGATACCATGTTTCTGGGGACCATATCCATCATAAAACTACAGTGTTTCTTCTGGATTCTGTTGCTCATACAGACTATGGACTTCATGAATATCATGATAATATTTCCGGAGACGACATTTCAAGTGTAAGCATTGAAAGTTCTGCTGCCTCAGGCATATTCAACCTATCGTGGCATTCTGGACATCAGGCATTTTCAGGTGATTCAACATCAACTTATGCAATGTCTTCAGACAATGAAATATCTGGAGTTGCTGCAGATTCTAGGAATTACCATGATTGGATCAATTCTGGCAGATCTGGGATCATTGGAAAATGTGGGTTATTTGAAAATCATGGATATTATGGAGATTTTCAAATTTCAGGTTCTGGATCCAGTGAATATCACATTCTTGAAGACCAGGTTGATCATGAAAGTTCAGCGTGTTTTATGCATTCCGCTATTCATACAGACTATGGGCTTCATGGATATTATGACATTTCTGGAGACGTCACTCCAAGTGTAAGCATTCAAAGTTCTGCTGAATCAGGTATATTCAATATAAGGTGGACCTCTGGAGATCAGGAATTTTCTGGAGTTGGATTTCAGCCAGTTTCAGGTGATTCAAAAACAACATATGGAACTTCATCACACAATGAAATATCTGGGAATTCTGGAATTTCAGAAGATTATGGGACTCCTGAAGAGCCTGGGGCTTCTATGGATTACAAATCTAGAAAGATAATCTCAAGCGGAGAGTCTGGCTACTTCAAGAATACATATTTTACAAGTTCTAAAGGTATGCAAATATCATCTAGTAATATTGATTATGGGGGCTCTGAAAATGTGGATGCATTTAAAGTTTCTGGATATTTTGTGAACAATGTTGTGGAGCCTGTTATTTTGGACATGGTTGGAGATGACATACATTCTGGGAATTATGGCTCTGGAACGTCTGAGGCTGCTGATATCGCCAAGATGAACAACGGCATCATATTATCTGCACTATCAAGTACATATGACATTTCCGGAGAGTGCGTTGCTCATGAATGTACTCCATTTCTTCTGGATTCTACTGCTCATACGGAATATCAGACGTCTGGATATTCTAGCATTTCTGGGGGCTCTTTGGGAATTGAAAACAGTTCTGCATATTCTGAGGATTCTGGCAGCATTGCAGCTTATGAAATGTCTGATCTTGGAAGTACATCAAACTTGAAGGGCGGATCGGGAATAGTCCAAGCTCTTGATGGCCATGGACTTTTAGAGAGTTCTGAGGGACCCAATTATTCTGGAAACTTTGCAAAACCTGGGAATGTTGACCTTCACGAGTATAGTGAATCTGGCAATCACAGTTCTGCTACGGATTCTGGACTGTCCGGCATGATTGCAGACTATGGACATTTTGGAATTCCTGAAACACTATCGGACTATCACAGCCCTGCAGACTGTGAACGTAAGAAACAATTCAAATGTTCTGCATGTCTGCTTTTTTTTCAGTGCATATTGGACCTTCAAACAGAGCTCATCACAGTTGCACCCTTTTGCATTTCAGAGCAAACCTCTGGAGCTCCCCTGGACTTAACAGAGCTCATCGGGGTTCCACTACCTCCCTCCGTCTCTTTTGTGCCGGGCTTCCAGGGCTACCCTGCCTACAGCCTTGGACGCGGGGCCAACGTGGGCCGACTCACAAGATCCTTTCTGCCCAATCCTTTCTATCGGGATTTCGCAATTGCTGTAACTGCCAAACCTGACACAGCACGCGGAGGAGTTCTCTTCGCAATCACAGACGCCCAGCAGAGGGTGAGCGTGATTGCACCATCTAATATCCATATCACCATATTGTATCAAATTGTTATTTTGTTTAACTTGGAGATTTGAAAGTATATCTGATGATCAGTGTGTCGAGTTTAGCTTCTATATAATGATGACATTATTTAGTATTGCATGTTATAATTTACATTACGGCACAAATGATACAGAGTTCTAAATGTGTATTTTTAAGGCATCCTTCTGTCGTTTTTCCAGATCTGCCACAAAACATACTTGCTTTATATATTACTTAAATATTTAATGTCCATACAAGATCTGGAATTTTTATATGTGGAAAAATTGTTACAACAAACATGATTAATATCATTTAATTGCAAATTCAGTAATTGATTTGAATGAGATATAGCAAAGTAAAAATAATTTGATTTATTTTCCTTTTTACGTCAACCAAGCCCCTGAAGTGATTGAGATTTGAATCTTGGACGTGGGACGAATTACGTGACTTTGCCTTCAGAATGAGGTGGGACAGTGCATTTTGACAGATCTCTTTTATTTTTGTTGACCATAGGTTGTCCAGCTGGGCGTCGCCCTGTCTGCCGTGGAGGATGGCTCGCAGCGTGTGGTGCTGTACTACACCCCGCCCCAAGCCTCCACGCAGCAGGTCACCTTTAAGATGGCCGACAGCACTAACCGGTGGGCTCGCTTCACCCTCACGGTGCAAGGTTCTGAGGTTAGTGGTATAACTTCATTCATTAGAGCTGGACTGACAGTCCGTCATACTGGGCATTTTCCTGGTGCACTGATGGCCCTAGTGGGTCGATGACTCCACCCCCTCCCTGTCGATGACTCCCCTTCGCTCTATAAGGTTTACTATGGCGAGGAGGGGGGTATTATCGGGGCGGTACTATGTTTCAGTGGGTTGCAGTCAGAGTCAAGTACAAATACTTAAGTACTGTACTAAAGTACATATATTCACAACTATAATACAAATGCAAAAACTTCTTATGGTGAAATTTTGATTCAATATCTTGAAATTATATTTGCCTCTCAGGTTGTACCCTCCCTTCCAGATCCTGAAACATTGTTTTTTAATGGTTGCTGGTAAGAGACAGTTCTTAACCTTGTACACGTTTGTTATGACTATGACGATGTCAATGAATTTTAAATTTTGTTTTGCCTTGAATAGTTAATTTGTATGCTCAAAGTAGCTGGCCTTGTGAATGATCCTTATAGTTTTAGTTTACATACTGAATACGCTTTGAAAACACAACAATTTTGAACTCACTTGGTGTGGTCACCTGTTCTTTTGGACCAATGGGATGGCTGCATTCACTGGTAAGTCGGACGGAAATTAGTAAATGGAACGGGTTGCGGAGATTATTGTAGAGCTGTACTAGAACATTTGGGTGCGGAATAGCACAGTGCAAGTTACCACCATCCTTTATTTAATAACACAACAGGTGTGTGCTCCCATTAAAGAGACAAGTTGAAAAATAAGTCGGTACACAGCGAGGTGATGGCACCAGATTCATATTCAGCCTAGAATTCTAATCAGAACTATTCGCCAAACTGGTCTATAGCACTTTTTTTGGAGAATGATTAGTGATTGTAATCAGAGATGTCAAAAGTACCGGGATTTCTTACCTGAGTAAGAGTAAAATACATTTGTAAAAAAGCAACTTGAGTAAGATCCAAATATCTACTCAGGTGAAGTAGAAAGTACAGGCTGAGAAATGTACTCAAAAATATTTTTGAAAGTAAAAAGTACATGCTCTAAAATGTCAAGTTTTTTTGTATAAAGTATAAAGTACAAAAGTACTTAGAAGTAGAACTACAGAGATGACAAGGAACAAAGAACAAATACTTAACTCATTAAATACCAGCTCTTTTTTTGGAATCATGCCCAAAACTCCCAGACATTTTGACCATTTCTGACGTTTTGTGTCGGGTCACAGCATATTATCTGACAGGGCCACTGTAACAAGCTATGGCTCGTTTGAAAGGCCAGACTTTAATCTGTAAGTCGCCGAAAACCGCATGTCTCTACGTTTCTCCGGCTATTGCGGCTTTTCTGAAACCTTTTGTTAAAAATCTACTGAGAAGTAAACAGAGAAGAGAAGTAAACAGAGAAGTACTCACAGAAAAAAAGTACTTCTAAAAGTACAGATACTTGAAAATTCTTCTTAAGTACGGTACTCAAGTATTTGTACTTACTTGCAGAGATGGGCAGTAACGCATTACATTTACTCAGTTACAATTTTTTTGTGTACTTTTTTACTTTTGGAGTACATTTTTCACGAGTTACTTTGTACTTTTACTCAAGTAAATTTGAGATGTCAGTAAAAAGTACTCGGTACATTAACTCTGCCTTTAGCGACACCCGTTGGCGCATATGTTGATGTCATATCTCTTCTCTCTCGCTCGCTCTCGCTCTCTTGGTGTATCTCGCTCTCTCTCTCTCCCACTCGGTCTCTGTCTCTCTCGGGCTCTCTCTCTCGGGCGATCTTTTTTTTTTTCATAAATTTTTTGAATTCATATTTTAAACTGAAAGTTACTGAATACTTTTTTACTTTACTTGAGTAACTATTTGGATGACTACTTTTTACTCCTACTTGAGTAATATTTTGCTGAGGTAACAATACTTTTACTTGAGTAATTGGCTACTCTGCCCATATCTGCTTACTTGCCATCTCTGATCGTAGTCTCAACAACTCAACTCAACAGATTTTTATATAGCGCCAAAATCGCAGCCGAAGCTGCCTCAAGGCGCTTCACAAAAGTGATTACGTTTTTAGAATTAGATTCAAGGAGTATAGCAGCTCTTTACCTAACTACCCCCCAACCTTGATTTCACAGTTAAGGACAGTAATTTGGGGTTGTTTACAGAACTCCTTTAACGGAGGACTGGAAAGAAGAGAGAAGAAAGAAGAAAAAGGAGATCAAGACTTTCAGTCAGTCTTGTAGTAGTGATGTAAATATCTGTGTGTGTGTGTCTACAGGTGCGTCTGTTCATGGACTGTGAGGAGCTGCACCGCGTGTCGTTCTCCAGGGGAGCCTCTCCTCTCAGCTTTGAGGCCAGCTCAGGCATCTTCATAGGCAACGCTGGGGCCGCGGGTCTGGAGCCGTTTGTGGTGTGTACGGGGAAGGGGGGGAGTGAATGTTTGAGTGACGCGTGAGTGTGTAATTGTGTCTGTGTGCGTTTGTGCGGAGATGCACACGTGGACACACACATACACACACACACACAGACTGGGTGAGTCTTTCATAGGTGCTCCATTAAAAGCAGATATGTAAACATGCAAAAAAATGTCTGCATAGAAAATAAACATTACAGGAGTTGATGTTGGAACCGAGGCACATGTGCCTGCTGACGCGCACACACACACATACACACATGCACAGACTCTGCACCGTGGCTGTGTTTAAATCTGCACGATTTTGGAAGAAATGAAAATCGTCGATTAACCTGTCCAAATCACGATTTTAGATTCGATTATTATTATTTTTTCATGCACAGTGACCAATCAAAACAGACACAGCGATATTTTTTGACACTTTATTGAATCAGGAGGAGTAGTGATGGAGGCCGCCTACCCTCCGAGTATGAGGCGGGTGAGGAGGTAGCCCGCACGGGGCGTCACAACTTACGAGGGGCCGCCCGCTGCTGGTCGGCCGTGGTGAACGGGGGAACTGATCCGCCGGGGAGCTTCGCCCTGCTCCCGCAGGGGGCCGGTTGGCCGAGGAGGAGCTTCACCCTGCTCTCCACAGGGAACGAGGAGGAGCTTAACCCTGCTCGCCACAGGGAACGAGGAGGAGCTTAACCCTGCTCTCCACAGGGAACGAGGAGGAGCTTAACCCTGCTCTCCACTAGGGGGGCTGCTTGAACTGGAAGGAGACCAGCCCGGTCCTTCACGGTGTTGTCGGCACGCTACCTGTGGAGACTGATGTGCATGTGGTAGCTAGCTAATGGAAAATGAGTGTGCTGCTGTGAAGGCCGCTACCCTTCGT
>OMKY01251592.1:8777-18777 GCA_900302395.1 Bregmaceros cantori | reverse complement strand
TCTGCAATATCAAGAATGGCTGTCGCTGCTCCACTGATCTCCTCCTGTCTGAGTGCCAGCACCATTAGATGTATGTCTTGTGCCCATTTTTAAAAATTGAAATGAATGGAGGTGCAATAACACTGGCTGTGTCCGAAATCGCTCCCTATCCCCCTTATAGTGCACTATATGGGGTGCACGCCATTTTGTAGGGGTGTCCGAATTCTCCATGTACCCTAGATAGTGCACTGAAAGTATCCCACAAAGCACCGTGAAATGTAGTGAGCATCGGATGTACCCTAGACGGAGCAATATAACCCATAATGCATTGCGAGACGTTTTAAAAATGACCTAAACTTTAATAAAAATGGCACGGCGGGAGTAAATAGCGACCGACTGCGGCAAATTGTTACTAATTCTGACTTTCTAATGATTGTTGAATTTCATAATTATATTTTTTAAATTATAATTTATAATAATTTTGATGGCGCCAATTCTAGTGTCCGAAATCCCAGAGTGCACTATATGGGGGGTAAGGAGTAGGGGATAGGGAGTGATTTCGGACACAGCCATTCACTTCACTGAATAATCGATGTTAATCGCCAGGGCTTGAAAACGGAATAATTTTTAAAACGTTCTGCTCTGAACGGTTCAAGCAGGCCTTTGTTTAACATTTTCGTTCTCTGAAAACGTTGCGGCATGAAAATATTGGTCGTGAACCGGTTTGGAACGCAAACATTTTGTTTGTTCTTAAAGTTCCTCATATTGTGCAATGTTAATTTTAGTTATTGTTCATACAAAAAAAATATATTTGGTGGACTTTCAAACTTCGGCTTTAAAACGGCATTACGTTCGCTTCTTCGTCTGTCCACAAGATGGAGCCCCAGATACATGGGGTTTGATGACTCACAGTGAAAGTTGGATGGGTGCTCAACTGGAAACAGTCCCTCAGACATAGCATATGTTAAAATATATAGAGAACAAAAAAAAAAACCTTTTAACCGGTTTTGTGGATTTTATAATGTTCCTTTTCTGTTCCGGAACAGTTTATGAAATCTTCCTTTGTTTCCATTTCCGCTCCTTGTAAAATTCCACATAATTCCGCTCGTATAAGTTTTCTTTCGAGCCCTGATAATCGCAGCTCCGAACCGGTTCAAGGAACGAAAACGAAAACCGAAAACATCATTTTACAAGGAGCGGAGACAAAAAAAGAGACTACTTCAACTGTTCCGGAAGAGAAACGGAACATTATGAAATCTACAAAACCGGTTAAAAACCTTTTTTGGTCCATTCTCTAAGTCTAGGAGACTATTTCTGTCCACTTTCACTGTCAGTCGCTGGTCCATCATCAATCCCCATGCATCTGGGGCTCCATCTTGTGGACAGACGAGGAAGCAAATGTATGTGTAGTTTTGAAACCCGTTCACGTTAAAACAGTTGCACTGAAGTTTGAAGGTCCAACAAATATATTTTGTATAAACTATATCTAAACTTAACATTGCACACTATTTACACTATTGAAAAAATGTCTGCGTACCGACTCGGTTCAGGACCGATATTTTGGTGGCGGAACAGTTCCGAGAACAAAAACGTAAAACATAGGCCTGCCTGAACCGTTCGGAACATTTAAACAATAATTTTGTTTTCAAGCCATTTTGGTGGCGTCACGTTCGCTGAAGTATATGTAGACGTACGGTTAAGTGGTATAACTTACCACTTCACATCTATTACGTAGGGGCAAATACAATGACGAAGTGGCCATCTTCTGGTGATTGGTAGCCTATTACCATGGATGCAGGGCTCCGACCCGGTTCAAGGAACGAAAACCGGAAACGAACAGAATTTTCAAGAATTTTTCAAGGAGCGGAAACGGAAACGAAAAAATATTTCTTCAACTGATCCGGAACAGAAACGGAACATTATGAAATCCACAAAACCGGTTAAAATGTTTTTTTTCTGTTCTCTATATATTTTAGCATATCCTATGTTTGGGAGACTATTTCCGTCCACTTTCACTGTCAGTCATCAAGACCCATGCATCTGGGGCTCCCTCTTGTGATGGAGAAGTGAATGTAACGGCGTTAATACAGTAGCTTCAGAGTTTGAAAGTCGACCAAATATATTTTGTATAAAAACTATATCTAAACTTAACATTGCACAATATAAGGAACTTAAAGAACAAACAAAATGTTCCGAACCGGTTCAGGACCAATATTTTGGTGGCGGAACAGTTCAGAGAACGAAATTGTCATTTACTTGCCGTGTATTTGGCTATTTTTCAACATGTCTATTCGGTGGGAGCACACACACACCTACAGGGTTATTTAAAAATTGTGGTGGTAACTTGCGGTGTGCCATTCCTCACCCAAATGTTATTGTGCGGATCTGTGACCCACCAACACATGATTTAATAATCAGTTCAACCCGTTCCATTGTCTCATTCCTTTTGGAACGACTAGTAGAGGCAGCCAGCCTATTGGTCCAGAAGAACATGTACCACTCGGTGAGTAACTTCAAGTAGGATTTTGACTGTATTTCATCAATATTTATGTAAAATTATGAACGATGCAAGGGAGGTGATGTGTAACTGGTCACAGACCGACATCTAGTGGTCGGATTTTTAATTGGTGTGCGTTTTGTGTGTTTTTGTGTCCACGTACCGCGGCCTTCTACCAGACTTTATATACATACATACATATAAGCACCGGAAGTGACCTGCAGAAGCGGGACAAAATGACTCCCCCCAGTGTTTCGCACGTAAACTCCAGAAGAATGCGTTAGCGTACCGAGTATAATGCATGGATCCTGACGCAACGTGATTTGAGGTGTTTATAAGAAGAAGAAAAAATAAGTAGTTTCACTCACGTGGTAAAATTCCTTCCGTGGGCTCAATGTAGTTATCTTTGTCATCCTGCAAAGGCATTTTTAATTGAATCATAAAACAAATATTGGTATTTGGGAAGAAAATTAGGTACCATATCGAGCAAGTTTTTCTAACAGAAAGGCTGCCATGACTCAACAAATATATGAATAAAACTATAAGAAGATTGATCGAGAATTTGGACTACGATACATTTGCTCCATATGTCGTGGGCAGTAACTATTTTGCACGATTTTCGAAAGATGTACTTTGTTGAACATTACTTGCTGTTAAAACATTGGTTCATTTACTTGATATGGTTCACGTTATGATCAGAGATGGCAAACGTACCCACATTTCTTACTTAAGTAAGGCTAAAATACATTTGTGAAAAAACACTCGAGTAAAATACATTTGTGAAAAAAACACTCGACTACAAAGTACTGATTCAAATGTCTACTAAAAAGTACAGCCTCAGAAACATACTCAAAAAGTATTTTTGAAAGTAAAAAAGTACAGGATTTAAATTGTACTCAAAAGTATTTTTGAAAGCATAAAGAACAAAGTAAAAAAATATATTTGTATATAAAATGCACTTTTTCAATGCTAGTTTTACAATGTTGAACGTTTGAATAAATAGCTAAAAAACTAACTTACTTCACTAAAGGTTCATAAATCCCACTGCCAAACATTGAAATTAACATCTGAAACATTCTCAAATCATGCTCATAGGCCCTAACTCTTAATAACACAAAGAACAGTAACGATAGACTATCCCTACCACCTATCATCGGTGCGCAAAAAAGTAACGAGCCTGTTCTGGGAAAAGTAAGGAGTAGAAGTACTGATATTTCTGTTGAAATTTTACTGAGTACAAGTAAAAAGTCATCAGAGAAAAGGGTACTTCTAAAAGTACAGATACATGTAAAAACAACTTAAGTACAGTATTAATATTAATATTAATATTGTTGTTGAGCTAGTATTTCCCAGTATACATAGCCCAACCAATCAATCTGATCAAGGCAAGTGGAGAGACGTCAGGACGCTACACAAGTTGAAGGTGCATCCAGAACGCTCTGGTTTATCTGATAACGAGAGGACCACTCAGCATGAGATGTTGTCAAACTATGGTCGGACAGCCAGTGGCTATTAGAAGATGTCTAAATATATTTTTTATGTATAACTATAATATTTCTGACATACAGTACTTAGGTATTTGTGCTTTGTTACTTGTCACCTCTGGTTATAATCCACGCAATGCCGATCTCTCACTTGTTCACTTCTTCGGCTGAACTTCTTATTCCGTTTAACGGCTCTAGACTCCCCTACGCAGTCAGGGACACTCTCGCACAGGCCGCGTTGGCAGTCCTGCTCCAATGAAACTCTGAAGGGAGTGTATAGCGGTGGCATATACCGCCACCTAGCGGCACCGCACCCACATTTACTCAAGTTTTTGTCAGAAATCAACACTTTCTATTGAGACCCATCCATGTTCTGGATGTTATAACTAAAGAATGGAAACGGGTAGAAACAAGCATTTTTGTTTTCTGATGATGAAGGACAGTGTGAAGTTCCCTTTGCTATGTGTTTTGTTGCCAAGGACACAGAACTTGATTTTCTACGGGTCTGGGAAAAAAAAAAAACACTTCCATGTTGAAAAATCCCTGGCATTGGGAAGTGGCAAAATTGAAAATGGCTGTCACTGGATGAGTTATTCATAACAATCTAGGTAACACTGTTAAGTGTAGTTGAACATTAGTTAAGCATTAGTTAACCATCATTCTAACCTTAGTTAACCCTTAGTTAAGCATTATATCTTAATCATTTCGCATTACTTAATCATTAACTAATGACTCCTACAATGACCCCTTGTTAAGCAATTGTTAAGCCTGTTCGTTATAATAACCTTAGTTAACCCTTAGTTATTATTATAACTATTTATATTATTATTTCTCATTACTTAATCATTAACTAATCATTAACTAATAACTCCTACAATGACGCCATTCATTATGCATTAGTTAAGCCCGTTTGTTATTCTATCCTTAGTGTAATGCTTAACAAACGGTTAAGTATGTGTTACCAAAATCTATTATTGTAAACTTGGCTCTGCACATGACTATAGCCAATGAAAGTCATCTGAAGTTACAGTTTGTCTTAATTTAATTGAAATACCATTTACATTGTAAATGTGGTTGTGGTGATTGAGCCTGCAACTCCCTACAGATGAATACAAATCAAACTGGAGAAAGATTTAAAATTCATAGTTCCATCTTTGCTTCAGTGCGTCCCCAGCGAGGTCAAACCACCCGCTGGGAATCGTGGGTAACTCGGGGCCAGCCACTTGCAATTACAGCTGGCAAGACGGCAATGTGCTGTAATTGTGGTGAAAAGTGGAGGAGGCTGTGCGGGTGTCATGACGAACATAGCAACACACATAACGACGTTCCCTGAGTGCTATCTCCTGATCAGCACTGTTGCTCAAACTAGCGTCATAACATTTTTCATGCACTGTGCGTGAATTTGGGTGCAGTGCAGAATTTTGGAAGCCTTTAAAATTAGAACTGTGCAAAAATGTATTTGAAATTGAAATTTGATTATTTTGTTTATAATATTTTTAAAAATATATATAAATCGTCAACTGATTAAGTACAGCAAGTGATGAGTCACTGAAGTTTTGCTTGTTGTGTTGTAATTGTTGTGTTGTTGTTTTAATTTATTTATTAGGAGTGCTTTACTTTAGTATCAAAAGTGACAAAGTGGTGCCTCTCTCTTTATAGTTTGGGTACTCAAATTTTGCAATCGGGAATCGGTATCATTCAATCTTTAAAAGCAAGACTCTGACTTGGACTTTTAAGCTCACCTCTCCCCTGGACCTTTGTCTGGGGTGATAACTGGTGTTAGAACAGTCGATGGAGCCTTCTCACCTCATCACTGAAGGAATCGTCTGCTTCTTGGCCATTAAAGCTCCTTGACTGTGGCATGGAAGGCAGTGCTTTGGTGGGCAGAGTGTGGTGCGGACTGGGGGCGAGCACCGGTTTGCCGTACCGGTCAGGCAGAGAGTGGTGCGGACTGGGGGCTAGCACCGGCTTGCCGTACCGGTCGGGCAGAGGGTGGTGTGGACTGAAGGGTACCACTGGTTTGGTGTTCCTGCCCGTGATAGTTGCCTGTGTATTGGGGGGTAAGGTTGCTTTGGAGGTCCTTCCAGGCAGAGAGGGATGGGGACTGGGTGCTAACTCCAGAGGTGGCACTGTGGGGTGTGGAATGGGTGACAGAAGCGAGGGGTGTTGACTGGAGGCTACCTCTGGTTTGGTGTTCCTGCCAGAGATATTTGTGTGTGTATTGGGGGGTAACAGTGCTTGCCTTCCAGCCAGAGAGGGATTTGGATTGTGGGGTATCTCTTGCTTGATCCTGGGGGCAGGGAAGTGAGGATGAGGGGGTACCTCTTGCTTGGTCCTGGGGGCAGGGAGGTGTGGATGAGGGGGTACCTCTTGCTTGGTCCTGGGGGCAGGGAGGTGTGGATGAGGGGGTACCTCTTGCTTGGTCCTGGGGGCAGGGAGGTGTGGATGAGGCGGTACCTCTTGTTTGTTGCTCCTGCCGGTGAGACTAGGGTGTGAACCGGGGGGTAACTGTGGTGTGCTGTTCCTGGCCGGTAGAGGAGGGTTTGGAGGTGGCGGTTTCCCCATGGGTACTGGAAGTCTGTTGTGGGGCTGCAAGACTCTCGGTCCACAGTTGTCTAAGGGGTGAAGGACATGTTATTGGATAGAAAAATGGTATTTTGTTGTGTTCCGGATTCGCATGCAATCCAGCTGTTCCTGCGCCGTGGACAATCAAACCGCAAGAATCACAAAGTCATTGTTAATTGACAGAACCTCTCAACCAGTCGTCAACCTGTTGATGCAACGACAGTCAGGACCTCTGTCCATGACAGGTAGCCTGGCAAACCAGAGCCAACGAATCGTCCACACATCGCATGACGCTAGATGGTACATTGCGTCTGGGCAAATCAGGCAGATGTTGCCCTTATATGGGTTGACCAATGGAACTATTCGAATCAAGACGTGGGCAGAGTTTGGTATGGGCGACGTGAGGCGGTGGGCGGAGTTTGATGGTCACGTCTCCATGACTGGACAACACAATTTGATTGACGCGTTCTTCAACCTTGGGTTTACCATAATGCGTGGACGATTTGTTGGTTTCGACTCGACAGGCTACATGACGCGACCTCTGAGCTTACCAACATAGTCGCTGGAAGAGGAGGAATCGCAGGCCGGAGAGAACGCTCTACGACTGGCCGGAGGGGGCTCATAGTTCCCTTGAGAGAATCCTTGGTGTCTGGATGGAGGAGGTTCATATTCTCCCGGATCGTCGCTGTCCTGCGGAGTATGAATTTAAGAGCTTCCTCACTGACTGCTGAAAGAAGCTCCTCAGCCTGGTCCATCAACTATGAGCGATAGCCCCGATCACAGTGCCTAACTGCCTGGAAGCAAGCCCTGACAGAATCTTTTGGCTGTACTCTAAGGAACTCGGTCAGTATTTGGGATGATTACAAAAATCTGTTGAGAATTACAGTATGCTTTTTGTCAATGATGTTCTAAATCCAGATAATCTCTAAGCAGCATGAAGGCATAATAAAAATAACTATATATGTAGAGTGAGAACATCATCAACCTTCTTGAGTCACTGCCAACTAATCAGTTCCTGGTGAATGCTATGAATTGTGGGTAATTGAGTTCAGACGGCTATCTACTTGAAATATCTTTTAAATTCTTCAGTCTTAAGTCTTAAGTCTGTGTAGTTTCTGTCAACTTTCTTCTTGGGCATGTTTTGGAACAGGTTATGCTACCCGGGAAAGGGCAGTAAATTTGTGCCCTGACCTCTGAGGTCCGCATCCAGACTAAATCACATGTAGTCCGCTACTACCAAACCCTCATTACTAGTCGTCACTAGATTATTGGACTGAAAAAAAGAGTATTAATAAAAATATTTTATTACATTTTGGTTTACTTACACCAGACCATCTCTCATCAAACTCGTCAGAGTCCTCCTGATAATCTCTCTGTGGCACCTTTGGAACAGACGGCATGAACCTAAGCCAGATGAAAATGACCATATTAACAATTTATATTGTTGGTTACTTTTTGACGGGGGGAACCAACTACTTCAGCGTTTCTCCACTCCGATCATCTACTGCAGTGGTACGCAAACTGTGGTACGGGTACCACTAGTGGTACTCGAAAACGCTCTGGTGGTACGCCGAAGGATTTTTTTGGTTTTTCCGCATTTTAATCTGTGAAAATACATCAGAATGATCTGATGGCTGAGCCACTTAGCACCACGGACAACAGCAACACCCACAGTCAGCTGCACTCAAAACATGACTGCCCGCAACGTCTTCTTTGAAACAGGGCGCTTTTTTTTTTGAAACATGGAGAGTGACGTAAAACCAGTCAAAGTGCAACGTGCCGCAAAAATATCTTCAACCCGTGCCATTACTGCGGAAACAACGTCGAGGGAAAATAAACCGTTGCGGCATGTGACAAAATGGGTCATCGAATAGTTTCTCAGATGGTACTCGGTATGAAAAGTTTGAGAACCACTGATCTACTGCAATGCAATGTTTCCCCCCACTGGGTGTCAGCGATTTTAATTAAAGCATTTTAATTAGCCGGCATTCGGTCAGGGGACGCCGGCATTCCGGTACGGGTTACGGTTAGGAACGGACTTCCCGGCGTGCCGCAACTGTGGCCCTTCCACGACGGAACGTGGGGGGCAGCAAATTTACAATTCCGGAACCGCAGAACTTCCAAATGCAGCTATTGGAGACAAGAACCGTCGGAACGCAGTGTAGTCGAAATGGAGGCATTTAACCCTTTTTGGTGGACTAGAGTAGTTCTAAAATCTGAGAGCGGCATTTGGACAGACAATGAGATTCATCAAACCTGGAAAAATATATATTTAAAAAAAACTGACACATTTGAAGGCGCACCGCTACCAGGATTCAAACACTGGTCTCCCAATCCAGAGGCGGACACTCTACCGCTAGGCCATTGGACTGGTTATTTAATATATTAGCTTAGAAATAGGTGGGTGGGAGTGGTACTTTTGGGGGTATACCTTTAGTTCGAATGCATAGGCCTTGTGCCGCTACCCTAAAACTTGAGATATTAATCTTTACCAACAAGTCACAGTTTGCAGAGTACCCATTGGATCATTTTCCAAATCATCAAAAGTCATCTTACCAGGTTCTGCAAGGATCGGACGGTGCCGATGTATTCACCAGGGTTTATTCAGAATACTTCAGGACAATTCGGCAATCGGCACCGGCAGTTAGAGAGTGGGACACCCATTGTCCCTCCACGGCACCATCATCAGACACTCTCCCGCTCACTTCCCCTGTTCCGCTACATCCAACGTCTTTAGGCTCAACTGCTCAAATGTCAGTAAAATGGTCGCAATGTGCATCTACGTACACGCCCAGTCTCCGATCCGGGCTCCGAACCGGTTCAAGGAACGAAAACGAACGGAATTTTGTGGAATGTTACGAGCAGCAGAAACGGTAACGAAAAAAGATTTCTTCAACTGTTCCGGAACAGGAACGGAACATTATGAAATGCACAAAACCGGTTAAAAGCGTTTTTTTCTTTGTTTTTATGTCTGGGAGACTTTTTCCGGTTATGCATCCATCCAACTTTCACTGTCAGTCATCAAGCCCCATGCATCTGGGGCTCCACCTTGTGGACAGATGAGGTTTAATGTTAATACA
Organism: Bregmaceros cantori; assembly: GCA_900302395.1. NCBI lineage: Eukaryota > Metazoa > Chordata > Actinopteri > Gadiformes > Bregmacerotidae > Bregmaceros > Bregmaceros cantori. Next base: position 9,172 of record OMKY01251592.1, on the reverse strand, counting down.
GTTGCACTGAAGTTTGAAGTCCAATTAATTTGTGTATGAACAATAATTAAACTTAAAATTGCTCAATATGAGGAACTTTAAGAATTTTTGCGTTCCGAACCGGTTCAGGACCAATATTTTCATGGCGGAGCGGTTCCGAGAGCGAAAACGTTAAACATAGACCTGCCTGAACCGTTCAGAATGGAACGTTTTAGAAATAATTTTGTTTTCAAGCCCTGATTCAAAGTACTGATAAGTAATCAAACCATAATAGAAACCCATGAAGAATACCTGGGCATCATCCTGGACAATCACCTAAAATTTGACCGGCAGGTGAAGCACATCTGTAAGAAGGTCCAACCCAGCCTGAACTGTTTCCGCCACATCAGAAACGACGTGTCATGTAAAACTGATCA
>OMKY01251579.1:0-13312 GCA_900302395.1 Bregmaceros cantori | reverse complement strand
CTATTTATTTCAGGATGTGTTTAGAACAATATGAATAGGAATAAAAATAATAATAATAGTCTCATAACTGGTGCGGTTATTTAACTTGGTGGACCCTTGTGTTAACTCGGGCTGCAACAGTTAGTCGATTAATCGATGACTAATCGATAACTAATCGATTATAGAATTAATCGGCAACAAATGTAATAATCGATAATCGCCAAGAAATTCAATCAGTTTTGTGCTGACATTTACCCAATTGGTGCACACACATTAAGATATTAATACATATTATCTAAAATTATTGAATATTAAATTGCCATAATTGATTAAAAAATAGGAAAATGCAGAAAAAGTATTCTAAATTCTAGTATTCTAAATGAACTGTAATGAGTTTGAAGACTAATCGGTTCAATAATCGGCAACAAATCGACTATTAAAGTAATTGTTAGTTGCAGCCCTAGCACTAATCCCCTGTTAGTTCAATGGTAACCCAGAGGTCTATAGAGACTTTATTAAAAATGGCTGATTTATACATATGTTACATATGTTGGTGCAGTTTAAGAGACTACAGTTAGTTTGTTTGGGTTGCTTCTAAGCCGCATGGGGCCCCCCGGCCGCTGATTGAGTTGGCCTGATCCAGGCGGTTGCGGCATATTTAATTATTTTTATGTATTATGTAAAAAGTCATAAACACATAATAGCTACACCCTCCCCCACCTTTAAAAATCAGTATCTCAATGCAAATATATTTTTAAAACATCAAAATGAATTGATCTGTCTGCCTGCTCAAAGGTCTTTTATTTTGTACTCGTCCACTGATGGTGTTATTTGCGCTTGTTGGCCACAGTGAAATACGCCTTCTCGATCTCGATGTCCGCGGGGCACGTCTGAGTGAATTCCTCTCTCTCCGCGGCGTTGGCCAGGTAGCGCCACACTGCCTGGAACTCAGCCGGGATGTCGAAGTCACAATACTTCTTAGCAGCAATCTGATGGAAGTTGAAAGCTGAGTCAGAAATTGTGTGATATACATACACAGTGCATTTCTAACAACCAGAATGTTTGAAATTCTTTGGTCACATTGTGAGGACGGGAAGTTTCTAGAGAATTCTACTGGATGGGAAACTTGATGGGAAGAGGTGCAGAGGACGACCAACATTGTTGTGGGCAAACATCATCTGCCAGTGGACACGCCTCACTTATGTGCAGGCAGTAAGAAGGGCTCAGAACAGAAATGACTGGCATGCTGTGGCATCCAACCCCAACGATGGGGACGGAACATGATGATGATGAATGTTACACGTTACATATCTAGCTAATCATATATGGCATTTGTCATTATTTTTTCATTATAACTTACTTTTTGGGTGCAAGTGCCATTTTTCATTATTTTTATTGAGAGAGAGTGTTAGGGTTGAATTGAAAACTGGGATGAAGAGTCGGGGGGAGACATTGCAGAAAAGCCAGAGAGGGGATTAGAACCTGCGGCACTGCTCAAACTACGGTCTGTGAGACGCACACTATAACCATTCTGCCACGGGGCCCCCACGTTATTTTTTCGCCCGAGACCGAGAGAGCGCGTGAGACAGAGAGTGTCTGAGAGAGAGAGAGAGAGAGATATGACACCAACATATGTGCCAACAGTTCGCAACGGGTGTCTAGTCTAAAGACTAAGTTAATGTAACGAGTAGTGAATTGCTCACATCTCAGTAAAACGTTTTTTTTTTTTCAACTCAAATTTAGTAAAAGCAGAAAGTAACTTGTGAAAATTGTACTCCAAAAGTAAAAAAGTACACACAAAAATTGTAACTAAGTAAATGTAATGCGTTACTGCTCATTTCTGGTAATAAATGACATGTCTTGCCTTGATGACATGCAGCTTGGGCAGCAAGTTGCAATCGGCCAGTGTGAGGTCGTTCCCGTCCAGGAACTTCCTCTGTGACACGGTGATGGTTTCTTCTGAGTTGTGGTCGATCTCCTGAGGCAGCGGTGAGGTTAGGTAATTGTCCAGACGCTTGAACTCCCGCAGAAGGTTCTTCACGTGGACTGGCGAGAACACATGGAACAACAAATCTCTAACATGGCATTAAGAAATCCAACACAGTTTGCTACACTGTGTCGTTAACATGTAGTACGAAAACTACATATGAAGTATAGTCAACATGTAATTAATGTTAGCATGATACCTCCTGTCCAGTGTAATGAAATACACAGAATTAGGACGAGATTGTAATGTTATGCCTCCAAAAATCTGCTTGAGTGAGCAGTAGCACCTCCTCCTGTCGGCCGGAGTTGCATGGATGCATGTGGCATTGTTTACATCCCTACACTGCTGAACGCCGACATGCCTGGGAATCGCTGAATTAAAGGCTGTGGAGCATCATCACACAAGAAATCTGAGTTGCATTTTTCGTTTCCCCAAATCAATCCCAAGTTATCGCAATCCGACGAGACAAAAAGACGCCGTCTTGCTTGGCTGCTGCTGGACGACCTGACCATCGATTGCATTCCTGGACAGGACAACTGTGTTCGCTACATTTCCATTCAGGTTCCATTTAGGTTACCTAAAATATTTGTCAAATGAGTATCTAGTAATGGTATTTCAATGTTTCGCTACCTTCGCACCGAGTTGGCGCGTCTGAGATGCTTCACGACTATGCGTGTAGAACCATGTGACCAAGCATAATGTAAGGCTAAGCTCAGGTAAACTAATATTAGGTTATCGATCGTCCTTGTCCTAGAAGCTGCTTTTCAGAGGGGACAGACATGTTCCAGGACTCACAGCTGTTGTTTGGGCTGTTCTTGATGAACGCTGAGAACTTGGCAAAGATGTCAGCGCCCACGTCGAATGACTCCTTGTTGAGAGGGCTGAGGTGAGGGTATCTGCAGTGAAAAGGTAGACAACATTTTAAATGTAAACTAGGGATTTCTGTGAGTACTTTTTACGTCTACTCAGTAGATTTTTTAACAAAAATATCTACATCTACTCCTTACTTTTCCCAAAACAGGGTCATTAATATATATATATTTTTTTCCTGCAACGTCATGGTAGGACTACATGTATAGCGTGAATCAGTCAGTAGGGGGCGGTACTCGGTAATGCACTGAGTACAGTAGCAGTTAATAAGTTGTTTTCATTTAGTCTCTGGGTGTGCCCCTCCAAAAAAATATCGCCTGTAAAATGTCAAGGCAAATTTAGGTTTTGTACTTTGTTCTTTATACTTTAAAAAATACTTTTGAGTACATTTCAGAGCATGTACTTTTTACTTTCAAAAGTACTTTTTGAGTACATTTCTCAGCCTGTACTTTTTACTTTACTTGAGTAGATATTTGGATCAGTACTTTGTGGTCTCACTCGAGTTGTTTTTTTTTCAAATGTATTTTACTCTTACTCAAGTAAGAAATCCCGATACTTTGCCATCTCTGGGGATGGCACCATTGTATGGTGGGACAGTGAAATGTAGTGTTGAACAGTTGAATTTAATGCTAGACACATAGTTTGCTTGCTTTTCGATATACTTTCACTGACATTCATTAGGGGGTTTAGGGAGGAGCCAGAGTCACTGGAGTTTAGGTGGCCCGCATTAAGCAGTGGCCCACTTACGGGCAATCCACCCTACCACCAAAGAGCAATTGACATTTTTTTGGACATTTGACATATTTATGAGTTTGTAACACAGTGTTCTGACTGATAGCATGACATCCCATAGCGATTGCACTTAATTATTCAATTTTCAAAATTATATTTTAGAGCATGTCTCTTTGGGGGTCTAAGGCTATATGTTATAGAAAGCTAAGTTATGAAAGTATAAGTTATATAATTATATTATAAGTTATATAATTATACAACACATAAGTTAATTATTTGAGACACTGTTCTCTGGTAATTACTGCCCATGGGGCATCCTTGCGATTGATTTCTTTCTGGTAGTAATGTGGTGCAGCTCCAACAAATGGAAAATGGTAAATTGAGGCAGATATGGGGATTGAGCGAGTCGGTAACTTTTGAACGGATGGATTTGTCACAGATTCAACGTGTTAATACTCTAGGGGTTTTTAAAATGTTTTTTTCCAGCCCATTCAGGCTGTTTTTTTTACAAGCTTTATTTATTAGGGTTAGTGGAAACAGGTGACGATGGGGGGTAGACATGCGGGAAATACGTCGGTGGTGGGAATTGAACCACCGACTCACCGCACCATTAAGGCACCAACTTACTGGTGCCTTAATGGTTCCGAGCTACTGGGCAGCACGGAGGCCAACACTTTAAAGATGGCTGAATTCAAGATGGTTTAGAGGTCGTATAACCGCCGTGAGGTGGGGGAAGAAGGCACGACGGGAAACCTCTAAGTTGCTCTTGCGATGTCTTTATTTCAGGACCGGATCAGCAAAGAGGTGATGTCACAATGACCAGTCACCATCCAGCCCCCACTGACGCACATTTGGCATATTACATCAGCCTAAAACACGTGATCATGTCCTGTATACAGCTCGCTAATTATATTAATATGTAGGTCACTACAATGGCCACATTTTGGTCCATACATTCTGAGCGGATGGATGGAGATGTCTGTCTGTTTTACCTGGGCGGGGCCAGCGTCTGTTCCAGGAACTCCTCGATCTTGATGAAGTCTGTCTTCAGGGTTCCATTATACAGTAAGAAAGGAGGGTTGGTTCCTGGGGCCAGGTCCTTCAGTTCTGCTGGTTTTCTAACACAGAAAAAATGGCTTAGTTAGATTAGTTTTGTTCGTCCAATGACTGCTGATATCTGATTTACTGAGCGCAAACATACATTTTTAGTGTGGTGTGGAATTTGTACCACTTACCACAAAACCATACCAAACCATACCAGCTGTGCACTTACTTTTTTACAAAAAAGTGAAAAATATTCTACTTCATTTCCCAGAAGCATCTACTAAGGTATAGGGTAATAGGTTATTTAGGGTCCAGAATGTAAAACCTACATAGTGTTTTGAGCCAGAACAAAAAGCATGACGGTGACACCTCGTTGTTCAGACACCCCTGTCTTCCCACAGAAAGATGTAAAGTGTAAATCCAAAAAACGATCCGCTTATTTTGTTAGGGTCCCTCCAAAACCCTAGCCCTAACCCCTAAACCTAACCCCTAACCTAACCCTAACAAAATAATCCAATCGTTTTTGTGATTCAAACTTTACATCACGGCAAACAACACGCCAAAATCAACGTCGGAATTGTAGGGTGTCGGAACAACATGGTGTCACCAAGAAGCACAATGCAGTCACAGCCAAGCAACCAGTAACCACCTCACACACTAGCTAATAACAAACTGACTGGTCATGAAATAGCATCTGCCCCTCAAAGTGTAGTTCTTTATCATGTTTTTATTGCATACGTCTTGTGACGTGTTGGTATGTTTTTGGTGGTGGGGGAAACCAGAGTGCCCAGAGGAAACCCACACAGACACAGGGAGAACATGTAAACTCCACACAGAAAGGACCTGTGTGGGTTGGGATTCCAACTCAGCACCTTCTAGATGTGATGCAGCAGTGCTCACCACTGTGCCACCAAGTCGCCTGTTTCCAACTCCAATTTTTCCCCCACTTGTTGAAGTCAGTGGAAATATGGTTATGTATTTTCAGCTGAATCATTAACCAATCATTGACCAGCAGCCCTCCAAGGTGTGGTGGCTTTCTTCGAATTCCACTGTGTTTGCTCAGTTTGAATGGTTCACTTCTTATGGTGTTGAAGGGTATGCAAACATAGACTTTAAGAGATTGTTTTCTACCACAGCACTTCTTTGTGAAGCTTTAACGAGTGGTAAAAGCTTGAGTTGGAAACAGAAAACCTATTACTATGTTTTCCACTCACAGGCCACCCCCCTCCCGAGGAGGTGTTGCAACCAAGGCTCCGAGCCGGTTCAAGGAACGAAAACCGAAACCGAACAGAATTTTATGGAAATTTACCAGGAGCGGAAATGGAAAGGAAAAAAGATTTCTGATACTGGAACCGGAACAGAAATGGAACATTATGAAATCCACAAAACCGGTTAAAACATTTTATTTTTTTTGTTCTGTATATATTTTAGCATATCCAATGTCTTGGAGGCTATTTCCGGTTGTGCATCCATCAAACTTTCACTGTCGGTCATCAAGCCCCATGCCTCTGGGACTCCATCTTGTGGACAGACAAGGAAGCAAATGTAATACCGTTTTAAACGTTTTCACGTTAATACAGTTGCACTGAAGTTTAAGTCCACCAAAATATCTTTTGTATAAACTTTAGCTAAATTTAACATTGCACAATATAAGGAACACAATTTTTGTGTTCCAAACCGGTTCAGGACCGATATTTTGGTGGCGGAATGGTTCCGAGAACAAAACGTTAAACATAGGACTGCCTGAACCATCTGAAATGGAACGTTTTAATTATTTATTTTTTTTCAAGCCCTGGTTGCAACAGGTTACAACTCGCCAAGTGTGGTCCATTCTAAATTCATTGAGTAATAACTAGGGCAGCCCTGAACAGAAACTTTAAAGTTAATAACCTGAGTGTTGATCAAAGGGGGTGAGGGTTGCCTCACACTAGATAGTTTGCGTGCCACCAAAGTATCAGTATCAGGACTCAATATCAGCCAATTTTTAAAACCAAAGACTCTCGGCAAAAAAGGTGATTGGGACATCTCTACTGATATAACTAATAACTAATGAACTATTGAATAACAACTAGATGCACTCAGAGATTGCAAACCTGCGCCGTAGTGGTACAAAAAAATACAACAACAACTCCGTGCAAACACAAAACACACTCTTCTTTGTCGTTCAGCTTCAAACAACTTGGAAGTGTGATCGCTGACATAAAACATTCAATACTTCACGAGGTGCAGGCAGTAAAAACGCAAAGTCAGTGCACAAAGTCAGTGCACTAACATTCAACAACAGGAAACTGCACAGGAACTCTGGAGTTTGAATGAATGTTCTCCTCATACCTCATGTGGATATGACCACACATGAAGCACACACAGAACTTTCTTTGTTTTGTTTATGTAGCAAGTGTGAAACGAACCGAGGGTTGGTGCATTAGAATCACACAACGCATATGATTGGATGAGAAGCACATGACGTAGGCGGATGGAGTTCCCAGCATGCAACGGGAGTAGCAGGAGTTGAGAACCGGAAAACACCATGACCTAAAGTCTGTGTGCTACGGCGGTGTATATGTAAACAGTAGGTTGCCATACGGTAACCGACAAAGCGATCACTGTGTGCATATACTTGATTACATTTCACCCTTGTTAGATTTAGTTTATTCCGTTTCCGAAACAACTTTAGTTACTATTTACTTACTTTATTGTTACTATGCTGAACAGACCTACACAACTCGCTTACAAAACACGTGATTGAAGAAGACAAGGGATGCACCGAGCGCAGCGCAGACATGGCTCAAACTCAGACGCGGACGGATGGAAAGGGGGTCGAGAGCAGCAGAGAGTGGACAGGGGCGGATGGAGGACGATCCCCGGACAACACCCGCAACCAACGAACGCGGAGACCCCGGCTCGTTCTCCGCCGCCCCCCCGAACGAGCTGACCACAACACGGCCACACCAATGCGGCACTACGGAAGCTATAGCAGTGAAAATTATGTTTAAAACTATATTTCATTTCATTTAATAAATAATCCACGCATCTATCTAATGACATGTTGCCTCCTACTGCCCAAATGATGCATCGTACAGGCGCACAGACAGTAAATGACTAACGGCGCATGCAGCGCGAGTCCCCGTCTTCCAGAGGTGGTATCGGTTCATGGTATCGGTTACTGTTTGACGAGTACGAGTAGAGTACTTAAGTTGGTATCTGGGCCGATGCCCGATACCGGTATCGGTGCATCCCTAATATTACCATGGATAAATCAATAATAGAAGACTTTTAAACGGATGTTATACAAAGTTCGCTCTCTGTCTGTTCGTCTGACCGCAATCATAGCAACCATAATGTCTGTCAAGCCGTGACGGCATCGCATGACAGATTAATAGACGAGTTCGTGGGGTACCTCCGGTCTCTGAACGTCACTTCCGGTGTCATTTACTTGCCTATATTTGGCTATTTTTTCAACATGTCTATTCGGTGGGAGCACACACCTACAGGGTTATGTAAAAATCGTGGTGGTAACTTGCGGTGTGCCATTCCTCGCTCAAATGTTATCCTGCGGATCTGTGACCCAAAACACATGATTTAATAATCAGTTCTACCCGTTCCATTGTCTCATTCCTTTTGGAAGTATTAGTAGAGGCAGCCAGCCTATTGGTCCAGAAGAACATGTGGCCACTCAGTGAGTAACTTCAAGTAGGATTTTGGCTGCATTTCATCAATATTTATACAAAAAGATTAACGAAGCAAGGAGAGTGATGTCTAACTGTTCACAGACCGACATCTAGTGGTCGGATTTTGAGCTGGTGTGCGTTTTGTGTGTTTTTGTGTCCACGTACCGCGGTCTTCTACCAGACTTTATATACATACATATAAGCACCGGAAGTGATATGTGTCTATAGATGACCAAAATAGTAAATAATAATGATGATAAGAATGTCAACAGAATGTCAAATATAGAGACAACTCACAAAATGAATTACTTTCTTTTTTTTCTGAAAACCCCCGGGAGAGACCCTAAGAGTCAGCATCAACTGTGACAATGAGTGCGGCTTCAAGCTCATTATCCAGATAACAGCTCCGGTGGCAGGTGGCGTTTTAATAGCAGGTGTAAATCATATGGTGATTACGGGGTCTAATTGATTCTAATTGATGTTGGCAGAAACCTTTACACAGTGTTTGCAATGTGGCAGGTGTCAACTTTATTCTGGAAAGACAACGGGACTCCCCCCATCACCACATATGTTTGTCAAATATCATAGACTGTATATAAGTAGACACAGCGTGCGTGACGTCATCCTATTGCTTTCATCCTAGCCGGGTTGAAGCCTCCGACCGTGCGGTGCCATTGTTGAAAGTACCCGTATATCCGGAGACAAGGAGAGATAGAGAGAGCTATACAGTATATGAGAGAGAGACACCCCACACGTGACTTCTTCCAGTGGTACTGTCCGCTAGGGGCGCCAACGACAGAGTCAGAATGAATGGGATCCTATGGGAGCTGAAATAAAAAATATTAACGCCAAATCTGACGCGTTTGTGAAATTATGACCCCCCCTCACACAATGAACCATCAATTAGGTTAAAACAGGCTGCTAAGATTGGAATATTTGTATTGGAATTCCCATACGGCTCGAATTTTTATATACTGTCTATGGTTTGTATGCATAGGTTTATATGCATGTGAAAGAAAAAGCCTTGATTATTTCAAATGCTCTGAGGGCATTCAATTATACTTTGAGAGCTTAAAAGAAAACCGCACCAAATATTCACACTGAAATAACTTCTTCCCTGATCTTAGCCGCTTATTGAAACATTTAATCGATTAAATCGGTTAGATAGTTTTCATTTAAAAAGAACCCAAAAAATTCACAGCGACACAGAAATCACTCTTGTCAAGATTAAATGTAGTCCATTTTGGTTTGTGTCAGCCAACAAATGTACAATTGAGTTCATTGCTCGCATTACAACTCATTAAATGAGTTCATTACAACTCACTAAAATCATCAATTTATACCATAAAATTAAGATAATTTTCTTTCATAGTTATGTTTTTTTCAATCAATAATGTTGAATAATATTAATCATATTTTGGATTTCGCATAGACCAATAGGTGGTGGTGTCAGCAAAAAACTGCTGACAGTAGCAGTGATTCAACTCCTTGGCGATTAAAATTGATTATTGCTGATTCATTTCATAGTCATCGACACTGAGCTGATGTTTATTGCTAATGTGTCTAACCCTAGTCCACACCTCTGCTATTTTTTTTTTTGCGTACAGGAAATTGTTTATACTATGCTTTGAGCACAGTACATGCAAAGTATAACTCATCACTTTCTTCAATTAAAAAGTGTAGATTGTTATGTCTGTTATCAATACTCCCTGAATGGTTCTACAAAAGTACATAAGAACAAATACAGTCAAATAACTAGAAGCACTCAGATTGCAAACCTGCGCCGCAGTGGTACAAAAAAGTACTTTTTGTGCTAGTAGTATGTGTGGCATCCCATTATCAATGCAAGTGCTCGTAGAGTAGCGTGATTACGATTGACGCCACCGGCAAACATGCCAACTACATTCCGCAGTGTCCACTGTGACCTGGAAGTCTGGTCACATGACAGCGGTAAGCGCCCAGCGATCCATCGGTAAGTTGGTGATTAAGTATGATTATGTTACTTATAAGCTACAGAAATGCACGAAAATGTAATCACTTCTTCCATTGGTCATTTCCATCAACTCTACAAAATTTCATTTAGAATCCTGTGCACAACTCTTTCAGTTACCCTGGGGACAGAAAAACCAACGCAACCAAAAACATAACCTGCTTCGTGGCGCAGGTAATAAAGGTATTGGTCAACATACAATATGCAATCCAAGCTCACAAAAGAAATCCTTCCACTTTCAAGGGGGCAGAACATTCTATCATTCATATATCATGCATAATGCAAAAATGCTGACCATGTTAATACACTGCGATACCACAGAATACTGATCATAAAGATGAATATTAAATGCATTAAGCCCCCACCTCTTCTAAACAGCACTCAGTATCTCCTGATCGTTTACAACAGTAACTACATAACACACTACACCCTTAGTTCAAATCATAATCTTTCACAGCGTTTAGCATCCGAGTGCCATGACAACACGCCGTCAGCATACCAGAGCCTCCCCTACACCCCACACGCGCGTCAACGGCCGTCTCCGTAGCGACCGTCTCCTCTGTGTGACTCACCACGTGTTAGATGTTGCCAGTGAGGGGAAGGAAGGGGAGGGTGGGAAGGAGTGATGGGAGAGCATGGTGGAGGAGTAGGTTGTATGGCGGTGGGTGGCGGGAAAGAGGAGAGAAAGACAGAGAGAGAGAGAGAGAGAGAGAGTGAGAGAGAGTCGCAGGACTGCAAAGATGCGACGGTAAATCGCACACGAGTTCACTCTAGTTCAAACTCCCGGGGTGGTACCCGGTCATAAAGCACAGCAGTGATGTTGCAGAAAGTTGAGTGCGGCTGCACCCCTCGACTCCTATTCATGCTCCCGCGCTTGACGGATGTGTGTGGCGACCGATAAACAGGCTGCGTTAAAAATAGACCGGACGCATGCCCGCCCGCCCCGCGTATGAAGTCTATTTCTGAGCATTTCAGTGAGATGTCTAGAATCGCTGTCTTGTCGATTGCTTCCCAACTCAATTTGAGACGATTCAGGCGAGGAGGGGAGGTGGGAGCACGGAGCCACACACAACAATGAGGTTCAATGATGAGCAATACATCACTGCTGCAACTTGAATGCTCGTTACACCCTATTCAACACCAGATTTTTACTGTCAAGTGCAATCATGTTCTTGAAAGGAGAACAGCACATTATGCCTGATGAAACCAAATCATAAATATTTAGTCAGTAAATAGTACACAGTTAATACTACATATCGCATCAGTGACCAGATTACATGTGATGTCATGTAAAAATTAATATACACCACCTTTAAACCACAGATATAATGTAAAAACAACTGGGGGCAAAACACTGTGCAGTTAGCATCAGATTTTAGTAATGTAAATGCAATCAACCATTCAATGGTTTTATAAAAGTAATGAGCATACATGGGGCCTGAAAAAAAATGAATGAATGTGAATTAATTCAACACAATGAGGTTAACAAAATATATCTACAAAATATATAAATAAGATATTAGCAAGTTGCAATTCAAGTCATTCAGAACAAACACTCCCATGAGCAGAAGCCAAATGCACAACTACCAACGAGTAAAAACTTAAAACTACATCATATACTGTGCTAGTCAAAACATATATACACACCAAGATTGTACACCAAGTATACGACTACAAATGTACTGCCATATACAACATGTACGTGACTGTAAATGTCACTAGACACATTAAAGAGTCTATACACTCCAGCTTGCATTACAGAAGCGGACTAACCAGGTGACTAACTAGATGAAGCGTGTCAGACACGCCTCTCGGTCGGAACTAACTAACCAATGGATTATAGTGATTAGCAGAATTACCAACGATGCTATGACCATGATAATTATTGCTAATAAAATCACTGCAGCACAACTACTGCAACACAAAGAAGAGGAAAAAAAAGCTGCTGTTTAGTTACCTGTCAGGGAGGCAAGGTGTGTGTGCGCCGCACTTCTCTCTCTCGCTCTCCCACCCTCTCCCAGTCTTCCGTTCCTTCCTCGTTATCTCTTCCTTTACTCTCTCTCTCTCCCCCTCCACTCTCTCTCTCTTTCACTGTCTCTCTCTTCAAGTCATTATCCCTTCCCTAGTCAATATGTCCCCGTGCTGTGTCTCCCAGTCACCACGCCCACTTAGCGATGGCAGCGTAGTGCTGCGAAACATTCCCCCTCTCTCGTTCTCTCCGCCCTTCGGACGCAATTGTGGTATGTGAATGAAAGCTCCGTACAGGGGGGGCTCCGTGCTACTGCTGCTGTTGTTGTTTGCGTGTCTGTATGTGTGCGAAAGTGTGTGTGTGTGTGCGGCTAGGGCATGTGCGTTTCCCAGGGGAATGCTGAGCTCAGCGTAAACAATAAAAATGCATTTGTTTTTTTTCCCTCAGAAGGCTTAATTCATGTATGCGAGATGGGGCACAGAGGCTGTGAGGCATGTCTTTCATGTCGATACGAGCATGTACACAAAGATGCACACTTGAAAACGCACACACGCTCCCTCACACATGCTAACAGCTTGAGGACCACTCTGGCGCCTTCACAAAGCCCTGGGAGAAGGGAGATGGGGCGGGGTGATGGGTGGGCTCAATCTCTGGTAGTGGGAGAGGGAGGATGTTAGGGAGGGGACTAATGTGTTGGAAAAGGCGGGGCTGCGATCGAAGAGCCAATAGAAAGGTTGCACATCACAGAGATCAATGAAAGTGGGCGGTGCGTGTCTGGTGGGATGAATGAATGAATGAATGAAGTTTATTTCGAATATTAACACATACACACATAGAACAAAAGAAAATGCAATGAATTACAAATAATGAAACACAGCAATAACACAAGTCAGAAAATAAAGATGATGCTGATTAACTTAATATTCGAAAAGGAGTAGGAGGAAGTAAAACTTATTACTCCCACCCCTTATGTATCTTCTTCTATATATTACATATATCACACCTACTATATGTTCTTTATATTATATATACACTAAACAAACCCATTAGTGCTCACATATGCATACACGCAT
>OMKY01251575.1:21389-42444 GCA_900302395.1 Bregmaceros cantori | reverse complement strand
GCCTAAAAAATAAAAAAAAAAAAAAAAAAAAAATATATATATATATATATATATATTATATATATAAAATATATATATTTTATATATATATATAATATATATAATATATATATATATATTATATATATTATATATATATATAGTATGTATGTATGTAAGGTAGTGGCTTACGTGCACCAGCAGCCCTCCATGGAGGTGGCAGCAGAGGGTTTGCCTGAGGCATTCTGTCCTCTGCAGGCCACCGTAGTCCCACAAAAAGAAGATGGAGAATCAGAAGAAGAGTTTCTTATACATAGCAGTGAAGAATCGTGAGGGCTATTGTGGTGCTATTGTGGTGTGGTGAATGCAGTCAAACAATCATAGATCATAGATTGCGCTATAAGAGCTGGCTTTGTTTGCTTGCCAATCAAAGCCTGCAATTGTCAGCCATGTCTCGTGTTCCTTTTCAGGCCCCCTTCCCTGTTTTTTAGATGCCTAAATGAATGGTGCCAGAATAGTGGCAAGAATTTAATTGCGCTTAACATTTGTTGCAATTTGACAAGTTTTACACATCGTAAGTATTAGTCATTGATGATGTTACTGAAGGGATATTCCTGAAATGCGACAGCAGCAATCAATCAATGAAACCCAGGAATAGTTGTGCGTTCTGCAGGAATTGTGACATCGCAGGGGTCTAGTACAGTGTGCTCTCAGTGTTATCACAAAAGCCAAGGCAGCCATCTAGCAAGATTGTTTTGCTTTGTATTAAATTAAATGTATATGTTTGATCTTAAAACCAAACCGCTATTGTGAACACGATACATTTGGGGCAAATCCACCCAGTTATGCACCAAATGAAAATGTGGACAGCCTGAATTCAGCCATAACAAAATCTCATCAGTTCATGAAACTACCTTAGAACATGAACACACCAAATCTGGGGCAAATCCATCTGTTCAAAAGTTATCGCGTTAACATGAAGGATCTTATGCGGCGGAGGTGGTCGTGGCACACGCAAAACCATTACACCCCTACACTCGGGGATATAGTATACGTTATGGTTACACTGTTATTTTATAAAGTAGGGGTCTAATACTCAATTTAACTGGGAGCAGAGAGTGAGACTGCACAAACAGATGAAGAAATTATTAAATAGTACCAAATTTGTGTAGACCAGTAGGTGGTGGTGTCAGCAAAAAACTACTGACAATAGCAATGATTTAATTCCTTGGCGATTATCGATTATTGCATTAGTTGTCGATTAATTTCATAATCGATTAGTCATCGATTAATTGACTAATCGTTGCAGCCTGAGTATTTACTAAGTTAATACCAGTGAACATGGAAGCATCACCGAACTATGAATGAACACATATGACGTTAAAAGAGTAAAAAGCGGCACAGACTGTTATTCTGATATTCCTATTTAACATAAATAAAGCATACATTGCAATGGACTTTGAACACATCACATACATGTAACAAAACACAAAATGTGTCTTGCGCTGAACATACACCATCAGCCCTGCTTATGACTCATGCAGTTCACCTAATTTTGATGTAATTGTTCATTCATCATTTTTTTTAATACTTCCATGTCATTACCTGGTATATGTACTTAATATATAAAAACTATATTTCATTGTAGTCAGTACTAGGTACCTGGTCATAATTACCCGCCACATTGACTTTGAACTTTCTTGTCAATGCGTGCTCTGCAAGAAATCATCCTGCTTTTGGCCAGGATGTGAATTTGAGGCCCATTGTTGAAAGTGACCGTTATTGACTGTTGACTAAGTAAGTTAAATTGAATGATTAATTGTGATTATTTTGCTTGAAATATTGAAAGATTGGGCAAGCCAAATCAAATCAACTAAATGTATGATTGCGACAAAAACACCACATCACCATTGTTTCTTATTTGTGTTGCCAGTTGTGGCAGGATGAGTAAAGTGTTAATTTGTTAAAACACATTGACTTTTCCAAACTCAATGACTTCAGGGCAGAAGGTAATTGTCACACAATGCACGACACTGAGTTGTGATCACCCAAAATACCTTCAGATGCCATCTCCCACTATGATGAACAGGGAACAAAGTTTGGTGGATGATGAGTAAAAATGGAACTGTGAACCCATGCCCAGCTAACCATCATGAATTGTATTTGAAGCTGCAGTTTGGATTGTGTGTGTGTGTGTGTGTGTGTGTCTGCAAGTCACCCTGATATCCACTCTTACTGTCCCTGTCACAAGTGGCACTCTGGCGCCACTTACTATAGCCTGGGATTTGCGGTGGAGGGCGCTATGCCCCCAAGGGTAGCAAACTATGACTAGCGACTCAAAACACTCCGTAGTGTTTTGAGTCGCTAGTCATAGTTTGCTGCTAGAGGGAAAGCGTTACGCACTAACAGACAGGAGTGGAAAGATCGACTTAACATAAACTCCCGCCTGTCGGCAGAAAACCATAACCGCATGGTTGAGGCCGAGTTATTTAACCATAGTTAAAAGGTGATACTCAGCCTCGGGTTCCAAGACAATGCCAGCAGGCTGAGCCGGACAGAGCCTGCTGGTTAAATAGAGGAAGCCACAGGTGCTACCGGTTAGCATTAGCCTACTTACTCGTGGCTTCCTGCCTGGGACTGGCGCCCAGCGCCGTAAGGGCATAATTATGCAATTCTTAATAATTCTTGTGTTTTCAAATTAAAATGACAATATTACATCTGTGCAAATTTTGCTAATGGTATTGTGTCATCGAAATTCCATTCAAAAATACTACAGCCCCAGCCAAAACATAAGATATATCCTCATCATTACATTTTGAAACATACCAGTATTCATATTTTGTGATAAGACAGCTGTAAAACGTATAGTCGCTAAAATGATTTGGATTTCGCACATCGATTACGGCTTGATGGCCAAAACACTCCCAAGTCCAAACACGATTTCACTCTTGGTCCACGGTGCGATTAACTTCATCACCATAGTAGTCCCAGGGTTGCCCAGCAGAGGGCGATGAAGTGACGTCGACGTTCACCGTAGTTCACTCAATAACATCCATCCTTCCAGCTGGCGTCTTTCAGGGTGCTAAGGGCAGCTGCGCTCTTTGGGGCAGACAGAAAGCTGTGGGCAGAGAGGTCTGTTAGCTTTGTGTGCGGACCACCCAGGTAGCAACACTGGCAGTGAAACACAGAATAGGGCATGTGCAGTGAGGATATATGACATTTATGTCAAAGAGGAGTATACACACATGTTATGTACATGGTTACGGCGTGGCTTACTTACTCCCACATCACACAAATGCTGTAACCAAGTCGGGTAGACGAATGACCATTTTTGAAGATGCCCAGATTTGAAAAGCCCTTTGTTTACAAATCCACTCTGATGATAAACAAGGAGCTAAACAAAAGATAGGCTGAGTGATGAAAAGTGCTCTGGACTTGATGTCTCCATGAATGTATTTGTGTCATATTCTCAATGTGTCATGACAATGTTGTAAGCTTTTGTATTTCTGTTTTCTAAGTGGCACACAAGCGCTGCTCGGTTGCCAATCAAATTTCAGTATATATCAATTTAAGAAAATGTATAAACAGACAGGGCTGAAACGATTATTTGAGGTACTCGAGTAATCGACTTGAATCGAATAATCATATATTTAATCAAATAATTGTCTTTTTTGAAGTTACACAGACAATTTTAAATGTGTGGTCAGATCATAATATCTCCTCACATATTCAATGCCGCCTCTCCATATATGAAATGTATTTGGTTTTTATTATTATTTAGTTGCAGCCCTAATATTTATCATCCTTTTTTGCTATATATTATTATTTGTATTATTATTTTTTGTGCCTTTCAGATGTATTTTTGTTTATCTATTGTTTTGTTGACTTGCAATGTCCCTTGAAGACATCTGAAATAAATATGAGAATAATTGGAACTTCTGAATGCACATCATTTCCCTTTTTGCGATAAAGTATTTTGATTCTGAAGTCACACCATTCAACTGATTGATACACAGTTCTTCAATCCTACTTCCAGCCCTTTTTGGTTCCCAGAAGAATCACCCCGGTTTAGCAGTGGAGCATGCATTAATTGCCAGACTAACATGATTTTGTAGGCCCAATACTAGACATTCTTTGATTGAATAGAGTTGGAAAATGTCACTATGACTGAGAAAGACGAAGCAAGAGTGCCACTATTTATGGCACGTATTTCCATTACGTGGTACCGGCTCAACTTGACTCAACTCGTCTCAACTCGTCTCACCTTTTTGGTTTTTCATTGTGAAAAAGTACCAGGTACCTGGTATAACTATTTTGCTGCCACCTCAGTCGAGGTTCCAAAAAAGCAGTGTACAACTCTACTCTGTGGTCGGTCAACGAAGTAAAGACGCTGTTCTATATTGTTGCCGAAGAAGACATCCAGTGAGGGGATATTGCCATGTAATGGAAAGCCATGAAAAAGTACCAGGTACCACAGGCGAGTTGAGTCGAGCCAGAAAAGCACCATTGATGTTCAGATATATATCAATGCCCTAGTTTTCATCCATGTTTATAATCTGGACTTTACCTGCGGGAGGGCTGCGCTATTTTGCTTGGACGGAATATACCACTAGTGCCAACAAACGAAGCGGGTCGAGGTAGGGAGGTGCGGGGTGGGCCCGATTTCTGGGGCATGGGTGCCACCGCGTGGCTGCTGCTACTGGGCTTGAGACTGGTGGAGTTGTTGCTTGGGAAGGCATGGAAGCTTGCTGAGGAGGTGAGGGTTCCCGGGATCGAGGTAGGACCAGAGGTGGTGGTGGTGGAGGGCGAGGGGCTCTGTTGTATGGTGGGGCTGACGTAGGCCGTGGCCTTCAGTGGGCGAGTTGAGTTAGCGAAGTTGCCGAGGCTCTGAACACGCTGACTCAGCGGTACTGGAGAAGGAACTATGGAGGCAGAGCATTTGGAGGATCATAACGCTGTACAAGAGCATCAGAGAGCACAAAACCTCATAAACAGAAATCAAGAATGCACGAAGGGTTTCCAAGTCATATTCACAATCTTCTGTTATTAGAGACCTTACCCAACCATTTCAGAAATTCGAAAATGTGATTCCCATTTTCTACATTCTACAAATATGTCTTTTGACAATGTTGGCACTTGGCAGTAAGTTTTCTGTAGGACGTGTGTGGGAATCTTAGCCTAAGCCTAAGATTAAAAAAAAATAAAAATCAGGTGAATATTTTAGTACCATACAAATGCGACAAATTCCAAGATAATGGGCAAAAGCTGATTAATCATATTTAATGATGACACAGGGCTTGAAAGGATTTACGTTTGGATTACTTCTTAGAAAAGTTGTTATTTTTTTGGTAAAAACAAATTGCTTGCTATAAACTGCAAAAACACTAGATTCACCCAGAGTTAAATACATTAAAAATAAACAAAACACATGAAATTATTTACGGTATGATTGGATTAAAATTATTTATGGTATTCGAAGAATAAAGTGGAATCACTTTGGATTATTAAAAAAAAAAGCTTTAATCAAATTTTTGACCTGCCCAGGGACTGCAGACGGAAATTAGCCGTTGGCTAACTTTGGCTCATTTACATGAATTTTCATGTTGATCAATGTGCGTTGTCCCTGCTCCAAATAAACGAATCAATAAAATAAATCAATAGTTTCAACAAACAACACTGTGCACTACATATGGTTTTATTTCATTTAATTCACAGCGGTTGCAAGCTATATTGAGTTGAAGAGATGCAGTTTATACTAAACAGTTGTATGCTATAGACGAGTTCGGGGGGTACCTCCGGTCTCTGAACGTGACTTCCGGTGTCATTTACTTGGCGTGTATTTGGCTATTTTTCAACATGTCTATTTGGCGGGAGCACACACCTACAGGGTTATTTAAAAATTGTGGTGGTAAATTGCGGTGTGCTATTCCTCACCCAAATGCTCTCATGCGGATCTGTGACCCACAAACGCATGATTTAATAATCAGTTCAACCTGTTCCCCTTTTGGAATTACTAGTACAAGCAGCCAGCCTATTGGTCCAGAAGAACATGTGACCACTCGGTGAGTAACTTCAAGTTGGATTTTGACTGTATTTCATCAATATTTATACAAAAAGGTTAACGAAGCAAAGGGAGTGATGTAACTGGTCACAGACCGAGGTTAGTGGTCGGATTTTGAACTGGTGTGCGTTTTGTGTGCTTTTGTGTCCACGTACCGTGGCATTCTACCAGACTTTATATACATACATATGAAGTGACCTGCAGAAGCACGGGACAAAATTACTCCCCCCAGTGTTTCGCACGTAAACTCGTCTATACCCAATCAAAAATGTGAATAGCTACAAACCCATGATTCCTATGGCTAACAACAAACATTGGATCAATTGCCATGGGATGCAGTGGCTACAGCCAGGTGTGTACCAGTTGAAAGGGACGAACATAAGAGAAAGAAAGGAAGCAACATGAAGAGAGGGGGTGGCAGAGATTAGTAAAGGGAGAAATGCAATGAGGAGGAATACGAAAGGATATTGTAACATATACAATTGTCCATTTACACAAATAATGAACTGCAGCTGAAAACATTTAGTCATAACGATAAGATGAAGACTACTTTATGAAGTCCCAAACGGAACTGAGTATCACAAGAGAAGGAATAGGGACGTAAGTGCTTCTGAATGGGGTGTTTAGGTCCCAGATAGTGATGATGTGATTGACTTCAGAGACTTTGCATACTTGCAGGATATTTATTAGAATACGATCACATATCACGCTTTTAAACTAAATCCCGACTTGAGATCGCTCAGCGTTATCCAATGCACAGATTCAAACAGCATGTCCTCCATTCATTGTTTGTATCCACCAGTGCTGAACTGATGTAGAGCCTGATTGGTGCGTTGATTTGTCTTAACGTCGCTCTGATTGGTGCGTCGATTTAAAACCGATAAACAAATTCTTTGATCAACGTGGATTATCCCCGAACAAGACATGTCTTTCACGCTCTTCGATGCATGAACAACTAGATTGCTCTGGTTTGCTAGGCTACCTGAATGAAGGCGCAAATAAATACTTCACAATTTGACAAATGATTCCTACAATGTATATCTCAACAACCAAGACATAACCATCAGTGCATTCTCTGTTATTTGCAGAGTTGGCAAATCCAATTCCAGTGCCATGTTTCGGTTCTTCCTGTGCACTGCAATACCGGCTGCTCCTAATTAGTGCAGCTCTTCAGTCAGGTTTATCTGCTAATCACTGACAACAGTTGCAGTGCACAGGCAGAGCCAAAACATTCAGGACAAATATTGCAGAACGATGCTTTCTGTAGGAATCAACCATTTCTTTTAAAGAATCCGAATTGTGACGCTACCACCCTAGAGCAGTAACACGTTGAATCTGGGACAAATCCATCCGTTCAAAAGTTATTGCATTAACACAAAACATCTTAAGAAGCATCTCAGGAATATTAATACCCTCCCAACCACATCACCTCTTTGACTGAGATAACCCAGAAGAAGGACAAAGGAGAAATAGAAAGGATGAGGGATGAATACAAACGCAGCGGCGATGGTCTTACTGGAGGACTGGAGCCGTGCAAGTCCACTGGAGGAGTCAAAACTCTGGCTGTTCCTTAGGGAGGGCATCATAGGCAGGGAGGAGGGACCGGGCGAGGAGCAGGGACTGACAGGGGACAGCAGGCTGGGGATGCTGGGGACACTGGCCATGCTCGGGGACCGCAGCAGGTTGGGCATGCTTCTCCTCAGCCTCTCTACACTCAGCCCCCGGGCACGCGGAGGGCGTAACATTAGAGCGGGAAAATCAGAACTTCTGTTTGCTCATGTATTTTTTAACTTCCCAACTATAAATGTTTTTGGTGACTTTGTATTATATTATATTACTTTGTATTATTATTATTATTATTATTATTATTATTATTATTAATACTACTAATAATAATAATACATTTGCTCAACTGAATTATGCATATGTAACAGGCTAATGTAGGCAAAAGTGGCAATAATGAGGAACAAGCATTCTATTTTATATCTTAGTATGTTTGTGTGAATGAGTGCCGCTAAATCCACTTTTGTTGTTCATATATCATAAATTACGGCATGGACTACCACCAGGCCACCTGCTGTCGGCTGAAAGGTCATGAGAACGACATGCTTTATAAAGAAACAAAACAATTATATTCGACAACTAGTCATTCCATTGTACTTCTGAACAAAAAAAGCATGAAATAAGAGAAATAAGTAAGACAAATCCCTTTGGGATCTGATTTGACCTATGGCCTTGGATTTAGGCCTATGCATTTCACCGGAAGGGGTGAAATGCATTGGTCGCTATAGCCGTCCAGATCCACAAATGGCGATAAGGTGATTAACAAGTTCCATGTATTTTAGCATGGGACTAATGTTGAACAGCATATCAGATTTGTATTAATTGGAGCCTTACAACACTGCAATGATAACACTTCAGTTGGGCTGCATTTTATGAACAAAAATTCCAAAAGGGGCACACATTAATTGGCAGACTGGAAAACACATTTCAAACATGCACAGACCAATGCAACATGGTTTGTCTTTGAAAGCAGTAAGCATTACAGTTTTAGACAAATGCCACAGGCAGTTTCAGAACTTGTGATATCATGACTGTGCAACACAAAGAGTTCCTCTGGACTGAATGTGGCTAAATGAATAGATCCGAACGAAAACGTAATAATTGATAAGATATTCACACTACAGTATTGTCACGAAGGGCACCTTCCCCACTGTGTGTATGACGTTATCTGACGGAATTAGAACACAGACTGTGTAAGCGAATTATGGATGCTCACTTCTATAGCCTGCCATTTAAAAAGCAAGGCATTTTGCCCTTTTGTAATTATAGTGCAAGAGCCATCAATAATAGAAGAGCCTCTACTCCAACTAATATACATTGTGTTAGTTGCCCTGATTTAATCTGTCTGCTGTGGCAGAAGAAATATCATGAATTGTTTAACTGTGTTAAAAATAATAATTTCACTATTGGCTGTGGAGACTTTGATGTGAGGGTGTTTACTTCTCCTTCTGAAGTCCATGATGCAACACTACAGCGTTGTGATTACAAGGCGCAAGGCAATGATAACACGACTGCAGAACCCATTTAATATGCAAATAAGACTCTCTGCCACCTGCTGGGCATTTTTTTAATCACTGTTTCACGGCAAGTTGAACAATGGCTCTAGCCAGTATACTGTCTAAAGATTTACGTTTCAAATGACCAAGTAAGCAAGACAGACATTAGATTTTGCCAAGGTTTCAATTGAAAAATGTTTAATACATTGAAATGCTTTTCAATATTCCTATTTTTACATTATTTGTAGTAAATACAGTTGTTTTATTTATTTCCTGGTGGCAGAGCAGGAAAATGTGTCACTTCATTGATAATATGAAATTAACAGATGACAGCGCTGAAAGTCATTAAGTCCACATCATATAAATATTGTATGTGTTATTTTTCGACTTTTCACGTTTCCACATTCAGCAATATTTACATTTGCAGCCTAGTTTATTGCTCTTGTAATCACATCGGATTAATATAGGGTACTAAATAGTTGAATAGCGTAGAACTAGATGTGACAAGCTTGGAAAATAAATGTGTGTATTATGCTATAGCCTACCACCCTGTCCTGAATTTCAGCCAACCTTATCTGGTCACCTTACTACTGATCGAACAGACTGTGAGCTGAAACTGCTGAATGAACATTATTTCCGATTTGGAATAGGTATAGTATTGTGATTCTGTATGATTCTGATCTTAGAAAAGACGTTCTCACCTGCTGCACTGCCCCTGTAGCTGGTGGGGGGGTCGTGGGTCAGACTGCTGGGTCCAGAGTACTGCGATAGGCTGCCCAAGGGAGGATACTGGAGACTACTGGAGGCAGAGGGGAGGCCACTCCGCCGACACTCCCTCATGCTGGAGAAGGTGTGGGAGTGGGGCAGGCCACCACGA
Organism: Bregmaceros cantori; assembly: GCA_900302395.1. Taxonomy (NCBI): domain Eukaryota; kingdom Metazoa; phylum Chordata; class Actinopteri; order Gadiformes; family Bregmacerotidae; genus Bregmaceros; species Bregmaceros cantori. Next base: position 32,468 of record OMKY01251575.1, on the reverse strand, counting down.
TGCTGCATGGAGCTGGAGCGAAACAGTCTCGGCTGGGGAGGTGGAAGCTGGTCGTAGCCTTTAGTGGGAAAAAAAAATCAGAATCAGAAACATAGCATCAACACTAACAACTCTACCTGCTACACATCGAATCACTCATAGTACTAGGTAGAGAAAAACATACGTCATACAGTACCAGAGCCTGGGAGCCTATGCACTACCATTCACACTACAGCACCACCTGTGAAAGTGACTTGTGAAATGTCATTAATAAACAGCACAAATAGTAATGCTGAACGATAAATCGCAAAAGTATGTTAACCGCGGTGCGCGCCCTTGCGGTTAATAGACCGCGAGGGTTGCGGTTTTAATCGCAGTTTCTTGTCTCCCATCTTAATAAAAATCCTCATGCACGCTGTGCCTTTAAGTGCATCGTCGCACTTAATGTATTTCTGTGTGTGTGTGTTGCTGTCTTGCTTGTGTGTTAGTTCGTTTCGTTAAACATGTTGACGACGGCAGCGCCCAACCCTCGCCCCTCGCCACCGGTCTCTCTCTTTCTCCATCTCTCTGCCTGATAGTGATACACAACGGAGAGTAGCGCGACAGTCTGCGGTACACAGAGCTGATGCGCTCTGTTCTAAAGAATGAGTACGAACCCTTCGTTAATTATACAGCAAGGCAACGAACCGCAAAATATCCAGTTGGCAAATATTATTGTTGTTCATTTATATATTTATTATGCTGTATTCAAAACGTAAAATGTTGTGTCTGTGTGTGGGGAGGGGGCTTGTTAGTTCATATTGAGCATATGGTATGTATTTGAAATGTATTTTATTTTATTCAACTTACTTTTCTTTTTCATATACTTCTTTATTATAGTTTGCAAAATTGTTTTTTAGTAACATAGGTCTGGAAGAATTTGGGGAGAATATTGCTGCTTTTTTCATTTATAATAGATTTGATTTTAATATATATATATTTTACTTCCTCAAAAATGTTAGCCAACTCGATGCTACTGCACCTGCTACCTGCCTCTGAAAATATACTGCTATGTTTGCTATACGTCTGTACAATTATTAATTCTAATTAAAAAACGCAATTAATCGTAAAGGTGGAAAAAGCGCAATTTTTATTTTTGGGCAAAACCATGCAGCCCTAAAAAATAGTCAAACTCAGTGTTATTAATTCAATGGGTTTGCTCAGAATCAGAATTAGCTCTATTCTCCATTAACATACACACATAAGTAGACACATGGAATTGAAGTTGGGAACAGTATCCTCTGGTGAAAAACACAATAGCACTAATAACAATATGAATACAATACAGTACAACACAATATTGAAACAAAGTAATTGGTACCATAAAGGGCAGTTGTGGTCACCTCCCTGCAAATAAGAGTCTTACTTCTCTTGTGGCTCATGCTACGGTGATGTTTGCTGCACTGTGCCCCCGGAATTCAGCAGTATACATAAATTAGGTAAATACATATGATAATAAATAATACGTTAAATAATATACCATAAAATCATATTTCAGGAGGTGATTCATTTTTCAGTCAATTTGGACTCAGCAATTGTCCCCAGAATCTACTAATAGCTGATAGGATAGCAACAGGGAGACAACCTAATTGATGTCTATGGTCAGCGCTCAACCTACTGTCCGTAAAAAGAACAACAATGGATCAGCTTCTCTGGAGAAGGATGGCCCATGTTGGTGCACATTCTGCTACAAGCGGAGCTAGTGATAATAGTGAAAACAAATTAAAACAATTGCTCAAACAAATTAAAACAATTGCTCAAACATGCTACAAAAATCCATTCCAATGCTACAAAGAGGTGAGTTTGGAAACCTAGCAATTTCATATTTTTTAAATTATATTATAAAATCGTGTTGTTGATTTTGCTTCTTCATCATTTGGCAAATTGGGACACAATAATACTACCAGAGGTCTACAGGTGTGTTCTTTCCTAGTTAGCTTTGAATAAGAGAAAGGCACGACACCTTCGTCGTCCTCATCCTCCTCTTCATCGAGGTGCTGGTGGCTGTGCCGAAGGGAGTGCAGGGAGAAGCTGGAGCTACGGCGGCTTGCCGTGGCCGACGAGGTGGAGGCATAGTCCTGGCGAAGACCTGCACATGGGAGGGCACGTCATCATTTGAAACGATTCAGTCCAAGACGTGTGCTCATCTTTTTTTGTATATTTGCAGCATGCAGATATCCTTACATGCACAGATGCAAGTCATTTTGATGCAATCAACTTCTGGGAAGAAACTCTTCGCCTTAGGCAGGTGGAATTCAAAGATTTTTATAACAGAACTTGGAGATCCTATTTTAATTACAAACAATCATTTGTGCAGAATATTTGAATGTTATATCTGCGCAAATTAAGTAAATTATAGAGTTAAATGACATGGAATGACAAAAGTGACATTGATTTGAGTCAGACTTGAGGTTTGCTCTTGAATTAGACTTCTTAGGAGGTCTTGGGACTTGGAGTTTGACTTGCACTCTTGTGACTTGGTTACACTTTTGTTGTACTGTGTCTGAACTCTGAGACACATTTTGGTTCGACAAAGGTGTGTGGTCAAGCCTATACATTGAATGAGTTTTACACATACACACAAACACACGCATGCGGGATATGAGGTGCAAATAGCAGTAGCAGTAAATCAAAATGGAAACCAGAAAGGCACAGAGACTCACTCTCCTCTTGGAGTCGAGCCATGACCTGCACGTCAGTCATGTCTTGCAGCTTGTAGCCCATGGCAATGGAGTCATCCTCCAGCTCCGACACCCCTCGGTCACTGTCCAGGGACGACTGGGGGCTAATTGCCGCCTGCCTGCGTCCCACATCTGATGAAGCGGCAACATTTCACACCAGATAGGGAGTCCCAATGTTACCATTGTGAGGAGGAATATCTTCCTTGCTCTTGTTACAGTAGATCTTGTCATCCTCATCCTGTCCTCAATGATGTATCCATGAATATAATCTTCCCTGGCAGTGACCTCTCTCTTGAATGTCTTTGTCAAATCTCTCCTTTGCTTGTTCAAACCTCACTGTTTCTTTGCTGTTCCTATCTCAATGTGTTGCTTTCAGGAATAGATGCACATTAGCTGCCTTGCTGAAACAAATTGCGTTCTTCCTAGCTATTTTGGGGGTAGTAGCCACGGCAGATGGTCAGTCTCCAGCAGTTTCATAACACTGCCATGAACCTCTTCCAATCTTCCTTTTCATCTTATTTCTTCACCCAATTTCCTGATCTCATCCTTCCTTGCCACATCCAGGCCAGTCACTTCTTCTTCTCAGTGATCTTATTGCCGAGGTGTTCACCTTTCCTTTTGCTTTGAACGGATATCCTTCCAATGTCTATTACTTTTCTTGCTGCCCCTGGCTTGCTACAGCTCGTCTTGATAACGTAATTTTTTGCAGCAAGGGCGTTTCCCCCCCACCTTTTTTTCTCTTCACAGCATGTTAATGTAAGCTGTCCCTGATTCGATCCTCAATTTTGATTTCCCACTCTCATGTCAGAGATCAACACAGCAGATCATGTGTTTACAACAGTTGTAATCCATTGTATTCTCCCACTCAAACATGTAGCATGCCAACGGTTTCTTTAAACCATGGTTCTCTTAGATCTTTTACTCCAACACTACTTAGCCTGTGTAGACATTGACGAACTATTATTCAATACTTTATCAATTATTCTCCAAAATGTTTAAATTGAATAAAAACACTGCCAGCTTAACTTTTTGCTGTTTGTCGTCTTATCACTGGTATAATTTTCCTCAACTAGGTATCACATATGTTATGCATTGCATATGTCATATTCCCCTTATATCCTATTGACATGGGTCCTAAATATTATGGGATAAGACAAATCTACTAAACTCGTATTAATGCCAGCATGTAAATAAAGTGAAGTGCAAATAGATAACAAAATTAATGGTAAAGTATAAAACACAGTGACGGAGTAACACTAGTTAGCATGGAGCCAACAATTCAAATCAGGTGTGCAGTGTGGGTGACTTACTCTGAAGGGCGCTGTTGGATAGAAAGGTAGGAGCTCTGTCACTGAGCGAGGACATAGGCCTGGCGGGGAGGCTGTGCAAGGACACAGGGTGACTGCTGCTCGTCACCAGCAGGGGCGCTGTGGGGGACACAATAGAACAGAGCCATCCAACATTGTTGCAAGCTGTGTGTAAAAAAAAGCTGCTATAGCATATCATTGCTGAGTGTAGCATGTAGCATTTAACAGATCAACCACAATACAAATAAGATCCAAAATTGATGTTATTTGTATTGTGGTTGGTCTAGGTTTAAGTTGTGGTGACTTAAACACCCAGTAGGGTGGGTTGCACTAATGTGGGACTTTTTTTGCAGCTTCCTAATGTGGGACCGTCACTTGCCTGATGGCGGACAGTGAAATGTAGTGTTGAACAGTTGAACGTAATGTTAGACACATTAATTTAGTTAGCTTTTACCATAGTTTCACTGACATTGACTAGTTTAGGCAGGAGCCAGAGCCACTGGAGCTGAAGTGTCCCACATTAGGCAGTGGCCCACCCTCGGGCAATCCGAAACACTCAGGGCTTACCACAGAGAACACAGGTAGACATTGTCCACAGAATTCCAATAATTCCAATTACAAGGCATATACTAACAAAAAGATGACATCCACTATTCTCAATAACCTTGGCGAACCAGACCCAACCGTGCATGCACGCTTGTTAACTGCCATGCATGCTCATTCGTCTGGCTTGCCTGGCTGTTGATATGATCAGGAGGAACAAAGGGAATGGAAGTGGGGGTAGAAAACACATTAACTATTCACATACACTGATGAGTTCAAAGACAATGCAAAATGTGCTGTGAGATGGACATGGGATTGCATGCAGTCATAGTCTCACGGAGAAATCACTCTATTACAGTACAATGGCTATTTAAAGTGGACCCACACCCTATAATTAACAATTCTTTATTTTAAGTGACATACTCCACTGGTGATCGTCATTAGATAATCTAAGATTATCTCATGATGATGGGCAAAAATAAAATGATGATTTAATCATTGAAGATTATTAATCTTCAATGATTAAATCATCATTTTATTGTTGGCCATAGAGCAGCATAAAGTCAAGAGAACAAGTATCCCTGGATGGTAGAAATTCATTCCACGCACAATACTTTAACCAGCATGAATTGCAATAGGAGTAGGCTACTGGGAAAAATTAGCAGGTTGTTTAAACAGAATCTAGTGTTCTGTATATGTATGGGGTAACAGGAAAAGGGGGTATTGTGGAGTTTGCATGTTTCCACAATTTCCATCAAAAGTCATACATTTCCCACAAAAGCATACAACTTAGCTCTACAATCCTGACCTATCAAGAATAGTATGCACCCGCTTCACTTTGTCCGGATATTCTATAGGAGTACTTTTCAGTGACAGATTCATTGTCCCAAACAACAGCACAAAGCGCTACAGGAAATCGTTAAATAATATAATTAATGCTTCGATATAACACCTCAGACACCTAACCATTACTTGAGTAATTGACTGATTTGATTCTGCAAGTGACCTGGGAACTACTCGCAAATGTGTAAATACTGAGTATGTATGCCCTGTAAAATGGAAATTACATGCTTCTAATCTTCCCTTTTATATTCTGTTTGCTCGTTACCTATTTACTAATCTGCTACTACTGATCCTACTGATTATATTCTTATTCTGGTGCTTCCTAACGCGCAAAGGATCAAAACTGTCACAATGCAGATAAATACTTTGATAGTATATTCACTGTATAATGCCAGTAATGCTGTGTTATGACAATAGTTTTGTTTGTGGAACCTCATTTTATATTTTTCCTTTTTCCAATCAGCACTGTGCTGAACAGTGAACGCTTTTTGATTCTTTAGCAGAGATACAGCCAAACCACTGTCCTCTTGGACACACTCTCTCCCTCTCCCTCTATAAATCAAGTGCTTTCCTTGTTTGTTTTATTTAAACCCACATTTAAGCGCAGGGAGTCTCCGGCGGGTGGATAATCCAGGCTTAGAAGACGAATGTCTGTGTGTTAAGGGAACTCATGTGTGCTAACAATTGGGCCTCTTTCTTGGATATTTTACGTCAAATACCGTTTCACTTTTGTTCATACAGAGTCCATCAGTTTGAATTGAAGAAATATCCAATCCAAATTAATTCATTTTTCATATCTTAGTTATTTAGTATCATGTGACAAAAATCGGTTCAAATTTGAACTGTCCAATCATAAATTAGTGCGGTGCGATCATCAAACAAGCGGTGCAGTGGATTGCCCTAATGTGGGCCTTTTTTTGCAACATCCTAATGTGGGACCCTCAGTTGCCTAATGGGGGACAATGAAATGCAGTGTTGAACAGTTGAACTTAATGGTAAACACATTGCCATATTTTGCATTAACCATAGTTTCACTGACATTCATTAGTTTAGGGAGGAGCCAGAGCCACTGGAGCGTAGGTTTCCCACATTAAGTAATGGCCCACATTAGAGCAATCCACCCTACCTGCAGTGAAAACACCGAGAAGGTCAGTGACAGAGTTTTGGCTAAATTAGTGTTAAGAGTATGAAACAATTAATATCAATGCATACATGAAACATTTTATCCTAATGAAGGAACATATTTCTGGTGACGTTTTTCTCCTGACCGTGTCAAATAAAATGTAGAAGTAGAATTCCACAAAAAAGTGAAGGATTATAAATCATTTTCCCCTTCATCCTACTGTCTAAAAGTATTGATGATGCAACCATAGGCCTGCGTATGGATTAAAGTCCCGCAGCAGCATAGTGCATTAGAAGCACACATCTGCAAGACGGCGGCGTCCTCAGCAGGATTATACTATATTTGCACCATATTACATCATCCCGCTCGCAACTCTGACCCAGCAGCGTGCAACCTCCTTGCTGTGCGAACAGTGACCTGCTTCTACCCGGCTCGCACGCTTGGCTCAAAGCAAATCGGAGCGTTTGGAGTTGCCAGAAGGTGACACCACTCCCATCACACTTCTCCGAACTGAGATAGTTGATAGTAGAGGTGCAATGATTAGTCCACTAATCGTTGACTAATCGATCCTATTAAAATTAAAGTCAATAAAAGTTACTATCTGCAATTTTGTGCTGTCATTACCCTCAATTGCGCCACACTAATTTCACATTAATAATTTTGAAAATATGAAATGTCAAATGGACATCATTGATTAAAAGGAATAATATGAACAAAACCATCAAAATATTATGCTATAAGATTCAAGAATGTATTTCCATTTCACAATGTGATAGGAATTAGTTTTGGTTACTGCTCACATTCAACACAGTGAAAACACATTCCTTTGTCCCCTACTATACTAGCTCCCCCACCACGGAGCTACTTGTCCTCTGGGCTCCGGGACTTCCCACTTGACAAATGAGACACCGTCTATAGCGCCTACCCGAGGTGTGGTAAAAAGGTGGTCACAGGATTACAGTTGGATAATGGCTGATCTATCTCGATGCAAATGCCACATAGTGATGAAACCCAGCTCTGGATGAAGTGGATGCTGGATGAATGGGTGGATGAAGATATGGCTAGTGGATGGACAGACTATGTGGGTTACCTGGGGGGTCGGTTAGCGGAGCAGGTTTGGGATAAGGCAGGATAGGGAGACTGAAGCTGGACAGAGCTTCTATACAGCTGTAGGGCCGCACGGTAGGCGACGATCTCCACCGCTTTGCTAGAGTGTGGTAAGCCAGTCGTTGTAACAATGAACAATTTAAAAAAAAAACAGTTCCCACCCACCAGCACTCTGATACACACAGACATCGGTACACACTTCAAATAAATTAATTGTAAAAGCCGAAAGATGTCCTGTGTTTGGCTTTTATCCGCTCAAAGGAGTGTTCTTTGGGACAACTTCAAAAATAAAACATGAGTATTTATACGATCTACGCTGCAGCAGTGAAGTATGAAGTGTCGCGGGACTCTCAGCAGCGTGATGTTGTGGGTTCGCCCCCACACGCAATGAGATGTCGGCTGTAGAGCGCTACCAGCAGGTCTCTGTAGTGAGTCGGTAGGGGTTCGCCCCGACACGCAACGAGACATTGGCTGTAGAGTGCTATCAGCGGGTCTCTGTAGCAACTTGTTGTGGGTTCGCCCCAACAGATATTATATAGCATTCAACAGCTGACAGGAATGAAAATAACCGTTCCGGGAAAATAAACGTGAACGTTATAATTCCGTTCCTGGTTCAAAGCCCTGGTTTTATCGCAATCTCACATTGACTAAGTGGAAGGAAACACGTATAAATAGTCCGTGCCATGTGGTCTATAGGCTTTACTGGCTGGTCTGTTTATTGCTCGGAAAAAAACGGACACGCAACAGGGGAGAGTAGGTTTATTAAGGCTTTCCCTGTGACGGGTGGTAAGATAAAGGGCTCTTTCAGGGGCAAGGACAGGGCGAAAAAAAGAAAGCCGCATTCAACCACAAGGGAGCATTCAACGGCCTGAGCAGCACAGCCAAAGCTTCAGTGGAACCAGCTGTACAGAGCTGTATGAGGCCTTGAGACAGATGCACAAGCCGCGTAGTACATGCTGTGTGATACACACAATCCACTCAGTGTATACAGTGCTGCCGCCTCCGAAATGTGAACCACCCTTGAAAGTTCAATAACATTTGCCTTCATGGACTACAATGAACAAGCCTTTTTTATCGATGCCCATGAAAGGTACATATGTACAAAGTTCATTACTTCCACATACTTGGACAGATTCATTTATTACTTCCCCAATTACAAATGCACAGAGACTGAACCTAAGATGAACTGACTCATACTAGAGTATGTTTTTTGGTCAGGTGCATACTACAAACAGTACATCCAATTTATTGATATCCTGTTACAGAGCAGGGCCTTTCATACTGTACCTACACAACGCTTCTTGACTATTATTATTGTTATTATGTCACAGGTGGCGCTTCGGCGCCACACTCCTTTGCCTGAGATTTGCGCCGTCTCAGGCGGAAGTCACGAAGAAGTAATGCTAAAGCTAATGTCTAGCAGCTGTGACTTCCACTATTTAGCCAGCAGGCTTCCGCTCGTTCGGCCTGCTGGTATTAATGACTATCCTTGGATACCGAGAGGCTGAGTATCTTTTGACTTCCACTCTAGTTAATATTATATTATATTAATATATCCGCCTCCACCCATGCGGTTATGGGTTTCGGCCGGCAGTCGGGAGTTTATGTGGCAATACAATCTTTCACTCCCGCCTGTTGTGCGTAGCTTACTCTAGCAGCTAACCTATAACATGCGACTCAAACCTATTCCGTAGTCCCCTTCTTCGGGGGCCGGTTAGCCGTATGATTATATCACTCGGCAAGTCGTGGTCAACTTGATGCGCTCTCTACCCGCTCGGCCACCGCGTGTCCCCATTGTCTAAAATTGTTTAATTCCAAGTTTGTTCAATTTCAATTCTGTTTTCACTTTTCTGTAAGTATTGTATAATCCAAATAATGGAATTATGAAACACAATGACTAGTTTCCCCAATTCTAGCAGAGGCTAGAATTCAAAATTGTGTTATATGATTTATCCCACTATGTATGAAAATCAATAAATAGTTTTCTCTAATGGCTTATTTAACCGGCATAATGATAAATGCTAGCTGTGACTTTGTCACCCAAAGCTCTGCACAGACCGCAGCTGGAGCATGCGAGTAATGCTGATGCTTCCTGTACCCACAGGCTTACAAGAGCAATCTGGTGTAAATCCACTTGGCACGTGTGAGAAACTCCAGCCACGTGGTCAGGACAGATGTCTACGTTTACTGAGGGATGTGTTCAACTGTGCATACATCGCTCGATTCTTAATTATTATCAACTACTTCAGCTCGCACAGATGTTCTACAGAAAACACACTTACTTAAATACAGACATGTTTGTAGAATGTAGAAACATATTTTGTTTTTAGAGTTATTTTTGGCGCAAGCACCATTTTCTCGTTTTATTGACCCCAGTGCATGCAGCGACCTCACGGCGACTAAGTATGCGGCTGCTTTGGAGTAGCGCCTGATAGCCGCTGCTGTTATCGTATGATCACTGAACTAGCACAATTGAGAAGAAACTTTGTATTCACATGAAAGATTAACCAAGGTAATACTGAGAATAAAAAAACAAGCAGGATTTGACACCAACAAAGAATTTCAAACAACAAACAACAAAGCATTTTTACAAGACCATCCACACCCTACAACAGCCGAAGCCAACATTGTTCAAAAATGTGTTGTAGATGAAACATTTCAGTGCTTCGAGATTTGATATTTCAATATTTGATAGCACCGGTCCAACAATGGTTGTTAACTAAACGTTTGAAACTGAATTGAGTATTGAAACCCAAGGGTAATATCAGCAGAATTCACATGAAATGTTTTATTTTTGTAATGTAAGTAATGCACGACTAACATTTACATTCACAAACCAATAGTGGATATGGACTCACAAATCGATACCTTGAAGCTGTTGTGGCAGTTCAGAGTAGGTATTGAGGTGTCGAGGGTTGATTTATTAATCTACACTGGACAGAGTATAACACATGATTGATATGCTAAGATCACTAAATCACATACTGGTATCTGGTGTCATGCCAATGATGTCACAGCTAGGCCCTAGCTATGATAATCAGATAAGGTAGGCATGATACTATTCTAATATACTGTTTCATTTCACTAATAAGGTACGTTGTGTCCATCCAATCATGTAGGTTGACCATACGTCATTACAGAGGTTGCTTTATCCTTATTTTTGTGTTTTAAATAGTGCATCTATGACAGACCTACCTTGGTCTATGCGATGACACAGAGTCATTTTAGCCAGCTCAACTTCTGGCCCGGGCTGGTCCAGTACCTGCCTGCACCACTGGAGGGGGCTCAACAGAGGCTCACTGTGGAACTTGGCTCGGGGACTCACAAATAACCTGACAGACACCACACACGCGCACATGCACACACACACACACACACACACACACACACACACATCTGAATTTAAACTTTACAGACATTGTATCAACAAGCTTGAGATTGCCAACATATAATAGTG
>OMKY01251575.1:0-13083 GCA_900302395.1 Bregmaceros cantori | reverse complement strand
TGAATGCATGTAATGCATTCCAACCATTGTTATTCGTGACCCAAATTCTTTATTATTTATTATTTATTCCGCCGTTTTTCAGTTCGCTTCTCCTCGGACAGTTTACATCGCAGCGGAAAAGCGAAAACTGCGTTAGGTGTGGCGTGGCCTGGCTGGTTCGTATTGCTATTACTTTTATTAGCCGGATCTCCGGCGGTTTTCCGGAAATCTCCGGAAAAGCGGGTCCGAAATCCCATAGGGATAGAATCGGGGAGAACTACAGAGGTTGCCACGACCACATTTTTCGACGTACGCACACCAAATTCACAGGGGTGGTAGACAGGCCAACTCCCAAGAGCCATTGAAAAAATTAAGCCGACCAGGCATGGCCCGACCCAACAGTGCATTGTAATATAATCACATAGGGATTGAATGGGGAGATACTGCGAAGCACGGCTTCAGACCTGGCATGACCAGACCCAACACACCGTAATTAGGCCGTGCGAAGCACGGCTTCAGACCTGGCATGACCAGACCCAACACACCGTACTTAGGCCGTGCGAAGCACGACTTCAGACCTGGCATGACCAGACCCAACACACCGTAATTGGGCCGTGCGAAGCACGGCTTCAGACCTGGCATGACCAGACCCAACACACCGTAATTGGGCCGTGCGAAGCACGGCTTCAGACCTGGCATGACCAGACCCAACACACCGTAATCAGGCCATGCGAAGCACGGCTTCAGACCTGGCATGGCCAGACCTAGCATGCGGCATTCACAACCAGCAATATCTTGGAATTGCACCTCTAGTTATTATTATTAGTATTATTATTATTATTAGCTGTAAACTGGTCTCGTCATCATTATTGATATTTTTGCCAAAAAACAGAACAGCACTCTGTACAGTTCACCATTATACTACTTTTAAATTCACGTTAACATAAACTACACACATAGTAGTATTTATTGTCAAAAGATGGGAAGCTGCACATACAAATACAATTTCACGTCCTCTAAAATGTATCTCTTGTGAGTTCACATTTTAAGACATTTTAAGGCAACATATAATACATTTAAAAATAGGGAATATAATGCATATAATGGAAAACAATCTGACTCATTCCTCACCATTGCTTCTCTCATTTGCAACATGTTTGTCAACTGTCCGGATACTAGTTACATTATCACCGTTACTAACGTCAACTTTAAAAGCTAATGTCACTTCTTCCAAATATACAATTGATTAACGTTAAGCCGTTATGGAAATTGAAATTTCTTCTTTCTTTGACATAAGGTAGTGCGGCCATCTTAATCCAGGAAAAGATTCTTCTTCTCTTCTTTTTTCACAGTCCTTGATGGTTTCTTCTTCTTCTCCTTTTGTTGTTTACCACAGAGTTTCATCAAGAAGGGAGGTTGAGCAGCACTTCGTTCATCACAATGACGCTAGGTACCGTCACTATGCAGAGCAATTAAGTCTTGGCAATCTACCTTGAAGCCACAAGATGTTAGAAGGATTTTGAAGCCTGTTTGAGGAGCGGTTGAGGAGTTTAATACAATATCTGCATAAAACTGCAGATATTGAAGTAGGTTAGGGGGCAATGTGAGAGATATATAGATGTGATACATTGTGGCCTGCCCAGGAGTTTGCCCCTTGCTTCGTCATTGAGGCTCTGATGCATCGAGGAGTTTCCTGGCCAGTCCACCGATTGTTCGCCAACCATCTTTTGCAGGCCATTATGTTCCATTGTTCTAGCATCATGATACCAGGCGCTGGTGGGAACCTCAACGCCTGGTGAATTAACTTTCCTTGTGCGTTTCCAGCTTGTGTTTTCCCCACTCATGGCTTGCTGTAAGGCTGCGTCTCAATGGAATGTCTTGTGGCCTTTTTCTATAGTGTGGTTCAGTGCCTCGATAAGCCAGTTTCCACTAGACACTTTCAAGGATTGGCGTGGTGCTGTGTTTGCTGATGATGGATTATGATGATTGTATTGCTGGACCTGATGGTGGGCTATCCTATGACTGCTATAACGGGCTTTCTGGTGACATAATTATAGTGTTTTGGGAGGTATTGTGATGTCATATTGTGTATTTGATGGTGGATATGACCAGCACTGTCCAGGGTCAAGGACTGTTAGACATCAAAAGAAGATGGGCAACACCAACTGGATCGAAATATTGTGATGTCATGCTGTATCTGTTGCTGCGTATGACTTGCCTAGATGAGTGTCTAGCGCTGTTGAACCATGGAAGAAGAGAAGTGGACCACAGATGCCATGTCATCTCAACTTTTGTGGCCTCTCTCAGTCATTTCATTTGGCACGTAATTATTCCAGCAGCCACCCAACCAGACACTTGTCGTGGGTGGGCTCAACTTATGGCCTTTGAGGCAATATAAAGGTAAAGGTATGCGCGGGGCCAATTCCAGATTCTGAGCCAGTGCCTGGGCCAGGGGCACTGAATGGAGCATGTTAACTAGAATGTTTTTTTGTGGTGGGGGAAACCGGAGTGCCCGGAGGAAACTCACACAGACACGTGGAGAAAATGTAAACACAGATATTCGTTCCAAGCGGAAATTGTACAGGAACAGCGCCTTCCAATTCTTAGACACTGACAAAAACACCCTGCGCCATGCCCCAGTGATGTCACTATTCCGACAGAAAGCCTGACTTTACAATAATCCTGGGTTTTACCCATGCATCAGGATTCTGGGATTTCCCTTTAGTTTAGCAGTTGGCACCGACTGCGTACCTCTAGTTTGACACTGTGTTGTATTTTCCTTTTGATGATGGACTACGATGATTAGATAAGAGAATGGACTGTTTTGCCACTAATTGGCAGAGATGGCAAAAGTGATTTCTTACTTGAGTAAGAGTAAAATACATTTGTAAAAAAACAACTCGAGTAAGACTACAAATACTGATCCAAATATATACTCAAGTAAAGTAAAACATACAGGCTGATAAATGTACATAAATGTAAAAAGTATTTATGAAAGTAAAAAGTACATGCTCTAAGATTTACTCAAAAGTATTTTTGAAAGTATAAAGTACAAAGAACAAAACCTACATTTGCCTTAACACACCACGCAGGTGTTTTTGTTTTTGAGCACACCGAGAGACTAAATGAAAACAACTTATTAACTGCTACTGTTCTCAGTGCATAACCGAGTACCACCCCCTACTGACTCATTCATGTTATACATATAGTCCTACCATGTCGTTGCAGAAAAGAAAAAGGAAGAAGTACCGACCCTGTTTTGGGAAAAGTACTGATATTTTTGTCAAAATCTACTGAGTAGAAATTGAAGGTACACACAGAAAAAATACTTCTAAAAGTACAGATACTTGAAAATTCTTAATTCTACTTAAGTACAGTACTTAAGTATTTGTTGTTCGTTACTTTCCATCAAGTTGCAGTTGCAGAGCAACTCCCAATGCAATGACCCAGGGCCTGACTCTTTGTGAAGCTGTACCAGATATTCTAACACACAAATATCTGCTTCGAGAGATTAGTTGAAGGCAATATAATCAGAAGCAACCCATTTGTTGGTGCAACAACATCTATTAATGGCCCGAACTCAACCTACCAACCCTAAACAGAACAACATTGGATCGGTTCTGGGTAAAGATAACACATGTTGGTGCACATTCTGCTACAAGTGGAGATAGTGAGGAATGATGACCAGACCAACTCTTAAAGTCAAGTTTATGTTCTAGTGATGTTCTTTAATGCTTAGGCTATTCAACCTTTTCATTTTACAGTCTTATTTGTATAAAACAATTTGACACAAATTAACAGGAATTGAAAATAATCGACACGGATATTGTTGAAAATGAATTTATTATCAGAATGAATGACAAGAAGACAACACTATGTAAGTGAGAGGTACATTTAGAATGTTAACTCATTACCAAACCCAGCTCAGAGAAATAATATTTCCCAACCACTCTGTCATTGGTCCATGACATTCAAACATGATATATAGCATTATATAACCATCCGGAATGTTATATCCAATGTAGAGTCCACACTACGACTTGTCTGAGAACAACATTCTAGAATTCAATACATTTAAAATTAATAAATACAAAATACTATGAAATTTCATTTTTCATCCTATTATATTCCTTTTTATGTTATATATAATTGAATGTTAGTATTATTATGATGGTTCACCATGCCATAATTACATGATTATGTGCAAGCTCCCTTCCCCAACGCACACACAAACACACACATATCGTGCGCTGTTACCTGAATCAAATTGCTAAGCCTCTGCATGTATCAGTATATGTCCAGACTGTTCTCTCCAGTCCATGCAGAACTAGGAATCAATTTCAAATCTCACATTCGTTATTGCACATGGAAATACATCCCCGGCCTTGTGTTTTACAGGTATCTCTCATTGCATGGTCAACAGACTACTCAAAGAGCATACACAAATATGTGAGTAAACACAGTAACATCAGTAAACATGAATACACACACACATACACACACGTACACACACACTCCTTGATGAAAGCTAGAAGCCTATAAATATATTTTAAATAACTGTTTCATAATTTGATACCCATTATTTTGACAGTATAAGATATTTTCTCATCCCTCCACCATACAAAACATACACTGAGAGCAGAACCCACATTTCCTTCACAAAGCAATGGTTTCAGTGGAAGCTACTGATTACTTCCATCCATGTTGGGGTGATCAGCGGCGCCACTTCTCTGCAAAAAACAATTCATGAGAAGTCAAGTGTAAGTCAGCAGTTAGGTTCGACATTTCAACCAACAATTTCAGCCAAATATTGAACCAACTGGTACAGAAACTGTAATGGCATTTCTTTCTACAAGTCTGTAAAGTTCTAAAGTAATGCTAGAAAAATACCATGAAAAATGAGAAATAGTTAGTTGAACAGGGGCCATATGAGTGTTTTCTGCTAACTCCATGTGTTATTAACAATATATTTTATTGGCACTTAGCAGCATTTTAAAAAAGGCAAATACCGGGAGCAGGTCGTTTCATCACAAAAGTCAGGAGTTGGGCTTCTGGGAAGGGATTAGGGTAGGGGATAGGTTCAAGGTTGGGGTTATGGTTGGGGTTAGGTTTACGGTCGGGGTTAGGTTTAGGCTTAGCCCGTAATTCTGCGGTGACTAAACGACTTTGTGGACGAAACGACCCGTATCCCAGATGACGTTAACATCCAGTTTCCTAAAATCTTTGAGATTCTAAAGTCAAATATATTTCAAATGTAAACATTTTTAAAATATATGTATCAGCGAATAGCATTGGCTTATAAATATTAAAGTAAAACCAATTGTGATTATGCTCCTGTATTGAGAAAAGACTTTAAAAACGCTTTATACATCTTGGAAAATGAATGAAATCTATTTAGCAGTAAAGTGGATGAAAATATATGAGCCATGGCAGCACTTTCACTTTAAGTGTTACCATGAAAGGTGGACGAGAGTGGTAGACCTGCAGCACATATGAGGTGAGGGAAAGTGAACTCAATACGCTGTTTATGCTGTGAATTTAAGTCACAGGCACCAATGTAAATGTGCTAGATGCAGCAGCCTAACCGACTGCACCACAGAGCGGGCACCACAAAAAGTGTGATGACCCTGTAAAGGAAGATAATAAAGTTTTACCTCTGGTGTTCTCAAAGCACCGCTCACAATGCACTGTGTTCCTGTAGATCCACAGGCTGTCTCCGGCCTTCAGGTTCCCGAGTGTGTTGCTGCACACCTGACACTGCACACACACAAGCACACACAGATACCAACAAGGTTGGTCAGTCACCCAAGAAACTTTAACTAGAGCGGCAACAGATGAATCCATTAATCGGTGATAATCGATTATTGAAATAATCGCCAACTAATTTGATAGCAAAGAAGAGTAAGCTCTTCCATGCTAATAGTAAAGAATGGAAATGTTAGCAATGAGTGGAGATAGCGAAACAGAAATTTCAAAATTAATATTGCAAACGTTTAATAATAATTCAGGCTAATAATCGATCCAAACTTAATTGAAGAGTGAACTGTTTAATAAATGAATCATCAGTAAAAATCGGCGATTAATCGATGATCAAAATAAGCGCCAGTTGCTGCCCTACTATTTGCACTCGCAATGCCTGAAACACCTACAAATTCTACAGCCGTGATCCTCTGTTGCATGTATAAACCACATTTACAAAGCATTTAAGATCTTACAGGGGGAATCGGTGTTAGGACAATGGAGTAAGGACACAGTTGCCACAGTTAATTAAAAAAAAGGAAAAGTAACTAAGTTAGATTACTCGTTACTTTATAGTAACAAAGTTAGATTACTTTTGTTACTTTTCGTTACTTTTAATTACATTCACTGAAACCTTCTCGAAGAAAAACAAATAGCTTTACCAGTACAATAAACACTTTAATGAATGTGAGTTATAATTTACACACTGTACACACTAAAGAGATGTGTGAACTTCTGACATTTAAATGTTTGTGACACTTGTTATGTTATGTTATGTTATGTTATGTTTAAATTGTAAGTGGTATTTGTGGAGATGGACAGTATTTTTTTTCCTTCCAAAGTTGGCAACATACCTCAATAATATTATTGTTTTGGGATAAATGATTAAAATAAAGCCTTTATGTCTACGCGGACAATGCATTTTTTCACATTCCATGATTCATTTACATCGCCTGCGTCTGTGTGCCGTGTGTGCGATTGGCGTTAGATCGAATACCTCTTCCGTTTGATGAACCCGGCGAATCCTGTCAGCAGAGCGAGTGACGGCCGGGCTGCCAGATGAGCAGCGCTCCTACTCCGTGGCCGGCGCGGGATTTCAAGCGTCTTTGCGCGCATCCTTGTGCTATCATTTTTAATATATACTTAAACTCTTGTACGTAAACTCTAGGTAAAAGTTCTGACAACTTCCGAAAGTGCGTGTGGGTGACGTCACAGCAGAGGATTGGTTGTACTACACAGGCCCGTGACGTTACAGAGTCCAATTGGCTAACTCACGCGCGCCTCAAAGTCGTCTTGTGTTCATCTGAACCAATGGCGTGGCGGCATCGACTCGCATAACCCCAGTTGGAAAATCTATGGAATAAAGCATTCTTACCACGCATCGTTTTACTATAGAGTGGACGCTGGATTTTCTTTGAGCTAACACAGGAAGTAACGCGGGGCACACGGGTAAGTAACTTTAACCTAATTACTTTATTAAATACTCGCTCGTTTCTTGAAACGTTACAAAAATGTGAGTAACGCGCTACTTTGCAACGCGCTTGTGACAACACTGGACAGGAGTCACTTGTCAGTCGTCAGCAATCCAAAATGTTGAAAGAACATGGCATTCTGTGATGTATGCAGTATGCACATACTATGTCAACATATAGATATAGATAGAACCAGTACAGCCTTCATTGTACTCATTATTAAATGCACAATGTTAGTGGGGGTTTGGGGGAGGGGGCATTTTCCTCAGGGATGGACCTTGATTTATTTAAAGTTGATAAAGGACTTCCATAAAATGTGTCTAAAACAACTTAATGCTGGCTAATAAGTGGTACGATTTGATGAATTCAGATATCATAATCTCATGGCATGATATTCATCTTCCCATATGGGAGAAATGTGAATCATTCTATTTCACCCCCCAGCATGTTCTCCTTTCTTTCAATATTGATTACTTTGTGAAAAATGTTCAATGTGCTGTATGTCAACTACTCAATAAGCCACATTTTTAAAAAGTAACCTTGAAGCAGGTGGCATGGCAGTTGATGTTCATTTCACTCAGAACCATCTTGGGGTCGGAGTTGAAGGGCCCACGGCAGTACGAGCACAGGTCCTTCTCCTTCGTCCTGTTCACGGCAAGATGAGAGCGTGAGTGCTTGTCGGCACAATACAAATGAGACATGGTAGTACGCGAGCCAGTCACTGCCTAAACTGCCAAACCCAGAACCTTCTTGCTGTGAGGTAGCAGTGCTACGGATAACTACTGTACCACTGTGCAGTCCACACAGGATTAACAAGTAATCCAAAAGTATCAAAAAAAGTAAATCTAATAGACCTGGATTATAGGGTATTTTCTGGATTCCTCTTAAAAACACGCTAATCAAATAATGACAACAAGTAATGTGGCCCAAATATTTTTAATTCAAGTTGGTTTCAGGCTATATTATGAGTTAAACAGGCGCAGATTATAGCAAATCACTTGTTAGAAAATATTTCATTACATTTTATTTCAAAAAAGTAATCCAAAGTAACCACATGCCAACCCTGACCCTCATACATAGGGTGGATTGCCCTAAAGTAGGCCACTGCCTAATGTGAGACACCTAAGTTCCAGTGGCTCTGGCTCCTCCATAAACTATTGGATGTCGTGAAACTATAGTAAAGGCAAAATATGGTAATATGCCTTTCGATTCTTTCAATTCAACTGTTCAGCACTACATTTCACTGTCCCGCCTTAGATAAGTGACTATCCCACATTAGGAAGCTGAAAAAGTGAAGAAAAAGTGCCCACATTAGGAAAAGCCACCCTATGTAATAATAATAATAATAATAATAATAATGATAATGATACTACTACTACTACTACTACTCCTAATAGTAATACTAATAATAATAGCAACAATAATACTACTAATAATAAAAGTGTCAATTTCACACATGCACCTTATATGTATATACATTATATACATTGTCCTTGCTGTAGGTATTAAACAAGCATAACAAATATGAAGGGTAGTGTGGCAATACTAAAGTTAAAATAAAAAGGACATACCTGGTTTCCTTGTACTTAGTGCTGCTGTACGAAGGGCTGCTGATGCTGCCATAGTCAAAGCTATACATAAATCACAAAAAACAAATCACATTTTAAAATGATTTTAAAAATAATACACAATAACAGGTTAACTACATGTATCTGAATATGAAGTGTGTGTCTTACCTGGAGTCTCTTGAGTCAGAGCTTCTTGCGCTGTAGTCTCTACAATAAGCAGTTGAGGAGAATATTTAAGCATAATCAAATACAGCAGATAAAATAATTATCAGCACCCCCCTTCAATTTTCAATGCCAATGCAATGTGAATGATGGTTATTTTCCTTGTGTAAGCACATTGTTACTGAAATGCAACTGATAAAGTCATGACTCCATTTTCCTGATTGGCCACGGGCTGTGTCATCATCATATGTCCCCTACCATCGGCTATAAATGAATGATGCTTCCTGGCATATTTTGACATGTTCCCCACTTATAGCTACCGCCCTTAGCTTAGCTCTGTCCAGTATAGTTTTATAAATAAACCCATAGCATATTCCCGTGTCAAGACAAGTCATTTCCTCTATGTAGACATCTTTATCTGAGCTGCCGTAACAATCATGTGTATATACATATATATACACACAGTAGACCATATGTAGAGTGACACATGTAAATAACGATTTGAATGGGATACCTTGTTTCAGTTTTGGTGGAGTAGCTGCTTTTGCTGCAGTATTTTTCTCTGTATGGGAATAAATATTCAAATATGTATTTAATTATAGGCATTTTTCAAACATTTCTCTCTCTCTCTTCCCCCCCCCAGTGTCAACAAAGATCTAGCTAAATAGGAGATCTAGTTTCATCTCAATAGCTCTCAATCTATTGTAGTGTTAACTGTGTCTCAGCCCACTCGACTTGACAGTGTGTGTGACGGGTCAACTATGCTCAACAGCCCATGGAAGCTACTCCATACCACAGACTGTGAAGGCATTGACTTTAGCATTGTCACCTCCGCCAAGGAGGTTATGTTTTCGGTTGTTATGTTTTCGGTGGTTGTTGGTTTCTTTCTTGAGTAATTTCTACAAAATTACTCAACTTGAAAATTATGGACATATTTTCATGACATTTTGAGATGATCCGGAGCAGGATCAGGAGATACAATGCTAGTGCAGCTGAAAACACAACTTACGGTAGAATGCTTGGTGTGCAGGAGGTTGTGAGTTTGAGTCACCCAGTCAATTTTTCCGGCAGTGAGAGCTGTGGTGTGTGTGCACTAAGCATACTGAGTAAATAACAGGAAGTCAGGATTCATATAACTGACTGTACGGCCGTGGCGGAGGTTTGGGCTCTCTGAGTGTTTAATTTGACATCTGATGTGTTTCAAGAACCTGCTGGAGCATTAAAGCTGTATAACCTACCTTGAGAAATCATTGGGGTAGGTGCCTGGCGGGTCAGCTGACACATGTGTCACCTCTGTTCTTGTGACGCTGTGAATGAAAAGAAAAGCGTGTATGTCTCTGAATCAGAATATTTAATTACCGCAATCCCAAAAGGGAAGTTATTTCATTCAGATGCTCCAGTAATAATAAAGCAAACAAGTAAATAGGTAATGAGCAACATTACACAGCACACCATGAGAATGGAACACAAACATCAGTGTGCAAGCTCTAATTCCCAGAATCTAACACAGTATGTGATAAAAAGATTGTAAGAATATGACATCAAAGCATTGCTGATTGACTGTCCACATGCAAGGTCCATTTAGTCTATTTCTGCCTCATAGGTAGGTTGCAGTGTCTGAAATGTGTTATATCGAAGCATTTATAGTTTATATATCTCCTGCCAGTCATTAAACATACATTATATTAATTGTCTACCACCTACATGGCTCTGGCATGAGGCAGGGGAAGTAGCATTTGTGCAAATAAAAATTCAGAAATCAGGAAATTTGATGCCCTTTCTACATTCCATGCCAAGTCTGGCTGTCAAATTGCAAATCAAAATCCACTACTAGATATCAATTCTATTGAAGTGATTGAAATCCAGAATGTAATGGCACAAATACAATGGAAGCAGTGCATTGTGTAGACAGTGTTTCCTGCATTTAAACTATGTTTTGTGGAATCCAGTGCTCTCAACAGTACTTTATATTTAAATAATCTGCTACCATTGTCAACAGAGTTGTTGAGAGGGTACGGACATTTAAAATAATACAAAGAATACAAGAATACAATCTACTCTTGAATGTACAAAAAGTATAGTACAAGTTTATATTTTATTACGTTTTTGGGAGAGAAATCTTTTCGGTTTCGATCTCAACGATGGATCTGGGGATCAGGGTGTCGTAGAGCTTGTCTTCTGCGCTGAAGAGGTTACAAATATAAATAATTATGACAACATCACATTTATTCTCTCACAAGTATCTCAATCAATGCCTTCATCGTTCAAAAGCAGCAGATAGGTCAGCATTGCTTAGCATAGCGAGCCAACCCTACAGGTTGTCTCCCTGAGGCAAGCTGACTCTGCTGTGGTCGAGCAGGCCAAGCATGGTGGCAAATCCAGTTCCAGAACGTAAAAGTCCTAACATGTTTTGGTTCTCCCTGGGCAATGCAAACAGGTGTTGTCACTGATTAGCACAGTTGTGTATCATTTTAACAGTAATCCCGTTAGGTTTCTTGTTACTGATGTTAAAAAGTAATCCATTATGTTACTGGATTACTGATTGAAGCATGTAACGAGTTAGATTACATTGAGTTATCGATAAAATGAAACCCAGGGCTGTTGCACGGTGGCCTCGCGGCTTGGTGGCGGCAGCCATGTTGGCTGTATGATCGCAGTCAGACGAACAGGCAGAGAGCGATGTTTGCTTAACATTGTCCGTTTAAAAGTGTTCTTTTATTCATTTATCCATGATAATATGATATTAATTGCAAGCAGAATACGTTGTGGTATATAACGAACATGAAATTTAAATAATGCCACTTAATCGTACGTATATGCATACCGTACGTCATACTCCCAACATGGCTGCCGCCACCACGTGACATCACGGGTAACAGCCCAATTAAGAAGAGGATTCATTCCTGTTTTAGAATAAAACCAGAAATGCTTCCTTGGTTTGGTTTCGATTTCGTAAAATAGCGTATACATTGGCGTCTTGAAAATTGGCAATATAGCTATAAAAACAAGTATCGGGTAATGGATCTCTTTAGAAATAAATCCAACTTGGACGGAATAGCCGGTCAAGGGGAACCGTGTTATGGCCAGTGCACAATAATGTCAACTGTCTGCAACTACCTGAAACGTGTTACAAGTCAGCGGGAGCAGCTGGCCGAACTGCGCCCTTCGTCCGCGGACCGCCCATCGACATTCATGGTGCCAACATCGTCCGCGGAGCCTCCAGCGCCGCCAGCTGTTCCCCATCAGCGTTCAGCCGCCCGCCTCCTTATAAGGCCACGTCCGACCCCGGAGAGACGCAGCCACATTTCCTCTGAGCAGGTAACCACGACCTGACAGAGCACGTCACTCGCCAATACCTAGGCGAGATCGAATCCAATTTGATAATCCTTCGGATTGATCACTTACTGGTCACAACACTGGTCTCTCTCCTGTGTTCAGCATACCCCTGGGAGTCTTCCGCGCCCGATCCGACCCCGATGGACCAGGACCAGATAAGCATACCTGATGACTCGGACCGCATGAACGAGTCGTGATATTGTTTCTGCCTTTGTATTGCTTTTTCACCTTCGGTCTACGAGACCTTAAACGAACTACAATAATTAATAAAGGGTTGTTTAACCCTCTGTTTTGTCCCTCTCTGGGAAACCAAAATATTCCAAAATTGACCTGTGACAATAACACATCAAGAATCATTTCATTATTTTAATATTTTATTGTTTGGGTAATATTGGGGTAGTAACTGAAGAGTTCAGATACAAAACCCCCGTACTCCACTTTACCACTTTTTGAGAAAAAGTGGTAAAGTTATCAGGCCATTTTATTTAAGCAGATAAGAAGAGATATTTTAGACACTGCCGGGAGCGGGTTTTACTTACTTTACTTACATTTTTTCACAAAAACATTTCATTTACATATTCTAGATTTAGACACGATTCCGGCAGTTTCGGCCTGTACGGCGTGTAGGTACTTGCCGATACCGATACCACAAAAAAGGTGCCGATACCGAGTACGTCCGATACCGATACGGGTCAACACTAATTATTATTATTATTATTATTATTATTATTATTATTATTATTATTATTTATATATATATATATTCTTTTTGCTATTATTGATAATGACCAACAAATGATTTTGAACAAAATTCAACATTCATTTTA